>JYJE01005720.1:0-75589 GCA_000983655.1 Zymoseptoria brevis | reverse complement strand
AACGAGGTTTTGAGAAATGAAGTGTAGTGACCTACTGCCACATACAGGACGCCATCGATATGCGAGATCTGAGATCGGACGTTTCTCGGCAGTTTCGATAAGAGCTCCCAGCCACTGAGCCACTGCGCATCATCAACACGCCGATAAGCTCTCGCGTCTCAGATTGAACGAGTCACACAACAACGACATCTCCTTCACCTTCACAAATCTCTCTTCTCTCATCCGACTATCATTCCTGCTATCGCTCTCAAGATGGCGATCCTCAAGCAAGCCCTCTTGTCATACTCCCTCCTCTCCGCTTGCGCCCTGACCTCCGCCCTCCCTCCGCAAGCCCCACTCCTCTCCACCTCTGCGGTCGTTGAAACCTCCTCCTCCAAGCTCCCGCTCGTCGATACGGAATCCCTCCAATCCGCCATCAACATTACCTCCCTCCTTTCTCGAGCCCAGACGCTTTACTCCCTCGCTCAACTTTCCTGGCACGACTACAACCACCCGACCCGCGTCATCGGCTCTGCGGGCCACACTGCGACTTTAGAATATATATACTCTGAACTGGCGCAATTGGGAGATTACTATACCCTGAGTGAACAGCCGTTTCCGGCATTCAGCGGGAATGTCGTGGAGAGTAGGTTGGTGTTGGGCGATGAGGTTGTTGTGAACGCGAGTGCGATGAGTTTGACGCCGGCGACGAAGGGACGGCAACCGGTTTTCGCGGAGGTTGTGCTGGCTGAAGGAGAGGGCTGTGAAGAGAAGGACTTTGGTGATGAGGTGCAGGGGAAGATTGTGTTGGTCAAGAGAGGAACATGTCCCTTTGGCACGAAGTCCAAGAATGCGGGACGAGCTGGCGCCGTGGCCGCGGTGATTTACAATTCGGAGAAGGGTCCGCTTGGTGGTACGCTGGGAAGTCCGGATGGAGATCATGTTGCTACGTTTGGGATCTCGAAGGAGGAGGCTGAGCCCTTTGTGAAGCGTCTTGGGAAGGGCAAGTCGCTCGATGGGATTGCGTATATTGATGCTACGGTTGAGACGATCCATACAAGGAACATCATCGCTCAGACGGTTGACGGCGATGCGGAGAATTGCGTTATGCTCGGCGCTCACTCCGACTCGGTATCCGAAGGCCCGGGTATCAACGACGACGGCAGCGGTACGATGTCACTTCTCGAAGTCGCCACTCATCTTTCTCACTATCGAGTCAACAACTGCGTCCGGTTCGCCTGGTGGGCGGGCGAAGAAGAAGGTCTCCTAGGATCGGACTTCTACGCCGCCAGCTTATCTGCCGAGGAGAACAAGAAAATCCGCATGTTTATGGACTACGACATGATGGCCTCCCCCAACTTCGCCTATCAAATCTACAATGCCACCAACGCCGCGAATCCCGCGGGCTCGGAGGAGCTGCGGGACTTATACGTCGACTGGTACGAAGCGCAGGGACTGAACTACAGTTTCATCCCATTCGACGGCCGCTCTGACTACGATGGTTTTATCCGCGCCGGTATCCCAGCTGGCGGCATCGCGACGGGTGCGGAGGGCGTCAAGACCAAGAAAGAGCAGAAGATGTTTGGAGGCAAGAAAGGGGATTGGTATGATCCGTGCTACCATCAATTGTGCGACGGTGTGGGCAACGTCAATGCTACGGCGTGGGAGGTCAATACGAAGTTGATTGCGCACTCTGTTGCGACTTATGCGGTCAGTTTGAAGGGATTCCCGGAGAGGAAGGTTGGTGATGCGGAGGTTGAGAGTGTCGAGAGGGGAGAGTACGAGAGGGAGACCAAGTATCATGGAGATAAGCTCTTCATCTAAACGGAGAGTGAGAGGTCGATCCGGGGTTGGGCGGTCTTTGTGCTTTCGGTGCATCGCATTTGTATGGCTGACAATGGGCAAGATAGACAGCATTGTTGGAATTGAGTGGGTGATGAGCAGGGAGAGGCATTTGTGTGTATACGGCACAAACAGCGTGGCCGCAGTTGGTGCAGCGTGACAGTACCTACGATACGAGGAGAATAGCATACAGAGCTTGGCTGAGTAGGTACCTTACAGTCGTCGAGACATGCTTCTGATCACTGACGCCTGGTTTACGAGTACCAGCCTCTGTGAACTATGTGCACTCAACAGTACTGAGACTTGAAATGCTACACACTCTCTTGCGAACCTGCCGAGGTGGGAACAAGACCGACGGACCTCTCGTCAGACCATCAAGTGCTAGGATTTCTTTCAGACCTTTCTCAATGAGATCTCCATCATCTGATCGATGTGAGACCCATGGCAACGACCACGACCCTAACCCTACGACATGGGCATTTTCTCTGAAACGTCCAGCAACGCATGAACGCTGCAGAGACAGCCGACCTCGTGCTCCGGACCTCTGGCCTTGATTTGAACACGAACCGCAGAAAGCTCAGACGCCCGCCAAAGTCGTTCACTTGCTCGTGGATGCCACGACTGACTAGCGTGTCGTCTAATGCAAGCCGGGTCGAACCCTTCGCTGACGACGAGTCTCACAACCCAAGGACGCAGTTGTCAGTCACGCTCCGCACGACGACGATATTTTTACACTCGGATCGAGCATCATCTCGTCGTCGAGACGGATCTGGAATACTGCCCGGCCCACTGGCGTGACTGGCATGATGATGACGGACGTGGGATGGCATGGGAGATGACGACGCGCCGGACTGCACACGTCTTGGTCCTCAACGCGAGGACTACTATCCAATCGGACAATTCTCATCTGAATGAACGTAACGTTGATAATTGCCCGATCCAGGCAACGACATGGGTTCGGAAGCGAGCGCTAGTTCGATGGTTCTCGCTTGCATGAGACAGTCTGCATGCACAGCGACCTCATTTGTGCAAAAGCGGAGGTGGAATTCGAAGACTGGCTTTGAAGGGAACAGATTCCGTCAGTTGCCATGAGCTGAAACCGAACTTTACACTCATCATCACGATCATGATCATCGAGCACAGCCATGAGAGTACCTTCGATTCGGACGTCCTGAGCAGGCTGGGGCGGTACCCTGAATGAATCGCGAATTCTGAACCGGGTGAACCCTCAAGGATCATGAATTCGAGCCCATGTCCCGACAAATCCGTGGTCTCCCGAAATCTCGAGAAACATCCATCATCAAGCACAGCCATCGAGTTTCCTCGATTCGACGTCGATGAGCAACTTGTCAGCCCCGCCTTTTCAGCCAAAGCTGGATCCCGGAGGTTTCATGATTTTGGATCCATGTCGTGACAATGCCGTGATGATCCAAAGTACCGAACCAAGTTGCGACACGTTGCGTCTCCAGGCGACCTTTCACGCGCATCGGTATGGTCGATTTGTCCTCGCGCACGGCGATCGGCTCTGACCTGACGAGAATGACAAGTGCCGCGAGATGCCGTGCTGCACCCAATTCCCGGACCCCGAGCATCGTGACTTCGAACCCATGGCGTGACAGTGCCGTGGCCGTCCGAAGTACCGAATCACGTTGTGAATATTGGCGCCTCCGGACGATCTCATCAGGAACGCAATGGTGCTGTACGGCTATTCTCGCACGTAGCGATGGGTTCTGGCCTCGCAGGATCGACGAGTCCCGGCCGTTGCCGTGCTGATGCCGCCATGTCCCAGGACCGCTGCGCCTGTCCCGGTTTCAGCATCGCTCCCGTACTCTCTTTTCACATGAAAAATAGACAACATGATGACTCCCCAATCCGAAACGAAGCAACAAGTAAAAGCAACCTTGATGAAGCTACAGAGCCAAACCTATACAGGAATATTCATTCGGATTGGGGCCCAGAGAGAGCTATGACCGGATCTCCTCAGCAATGATGATCTCGATCCAGCCGCCCCTTTGAGACGGATGTATCAATCGTGTTGCTCGCCGAGCCTCCTGTTAGTGGGAGTGCATCGTCCGTGCAGCTGACCTTTGTTTGCGGCACGTGTTGCGGCTCTTGCAGGCTGTTCTCACAGAGTCATGATTCCGGCTCCTGCATCGCAATGCTCGATCGAAACCCAGCTTCAGCGCTGGATCCATGCTCGTTCCGGTGGGCAATGCAAGCATGGATGGCGCTTGGACGGATTGTATTGGAATCGACAAGGCAGCTGCTTGGAGACAGGCTGTATCATCCTGGCAGTGCTTATGGTCATCAAGCGACCCCATGTCACGATGACATGAGTGACGTCTTGCAGAACTTGGCGAATCTGCAATGGGTTGCCAAAATTATCTGCACATCCTAGAATTGACGACGCAGCGACCATGTCGAGACATGTTCGTCAGACAATTGCTCTGCAAGAACCTCGATCGCACGGGGTGGCCGGCTCACCTCACATGGTCCATGAGCTTCGTTCGTTCCGACGCAGGCATTTGAGTCATTCCTATTCCGGGACCGCTTGTACAACGATCGCACGGCCTGTGATGTTCACGTCCCACTTGGCAGTGACGAACTAAACTGACAGAGCCTGGTGGCAGTGCACTGCGAAGCAGCACATAAAGAGCCGCTCGCCGTCATTGTTGAGCCTCTTTTTCATCAGCAACATCACACCATCCAACAACCCACAAATAACCCACAAACAAACCACAAACAACACACAATCAACACTTCAACTTCAGCTTCAATCAAAATGCAGTTCACTCAGGCTTCCGCCCTCGTGGCACTCCTCTCCGCCTCTGCCTTTGGTATTGCCCTCCCTCAGAACCCAAACAACGGCAACCATGCCGGCACCGACAACGGCAACAACCACTGCGGAGCCACAACCCAGCCCCAGCCAATTATCGGAAACGGGCCCCCTGTCAACAAGAACGATTGCACAGAACTCAGAAACTCCTTCCTCAACGCGCACACCGACTACACCGTCACTGGACCCGGTCAGGTACTCGGTCAGAGTGGCACTTGCAGGTTCATTGCCTCGGTCAATGGCGGTCAATCGGCCCTCGTTGGAGGTGACGATGCCGGCGATCTCATTGGGACCGCCCTGCAATTTTGGGTCGATGGTCAATCCGGCGCTTCGGGAACCTATGTGACCGGCCAGAACGCTCAGGTCCCTTGCGACAACAACAACGGCCAGACCCAGGTCACCGTCACCTGGCAAGTCAGCACCTAGGTCTCTCTCGACCTAGCAACTGGAGTGTTTGGGAGGGAGGCGGTCGTGCATCGGCATGATCATGGAAGGAGAGAAACTGGCTGAGGTTGAGATTGGAATTGGGATGCGGTGGAGAAACGGGTAATTGGCTTGGAAAGCAATGCTTGCAGGATGGCTTCACTTTGTACGCCAACGTTCGGTCTTCCTTGGTGGTAGTGTAATTGGTCAAATGCATCCTGTGACAACAATCTTGATTCTCATCGTCTTGTCCATCTTTCATGATCCATGCCGGGATTTTGCAACTGACATTTGAGGCCGCTGTCGCCGGTCCAAGTCTCTTCGAATCTGGCCCTGTATTCATGCACAAACCTAGAAGTAAGTGCTACTGTGAGAGGCGCTGTGTCTGCTGAGTTTCTCCCGATCATCGAGGCTAGCGAGAATCGGCGGCAGTCTGTCCTCTCCAGCAGCCATATCGCGCGCGCTCGCAAATGGGACGACAACTGTCCCAGACAAGCACTTTCTCGAGTTGAGGGAGATCTTCGTACGTGATCAGCCCCTGTCCACTTCAGTACTTGTTTATGGGCTAACATGACGGCACTGCCGGCCGCGGCTGTGGCTAGCACTTTCTCCGACTTCAATCTCAGTGCCCGGAATTGTGACGGAGCTGTCGTCGGTATTGGAACGGTGGCTGAATGTCATTTCCACGGACTGCATCTCGCCAACTCCGATAGCGACAAGAGTGTCATAGGACTCGATGATGTGCCAATTATCTGGATCCCGAAGGACAGCATACATCGGTAGTTTGAGTCCGCCTCTGTTCCGAGCCTGCCGAGGCTTCCGGGCAAGATGCTGAAGACCAAGCAAGCAATCGCGACCCACCCAAGTCGTCAACAATTGTTGCTCGAATGTCTCTGGTGGAAAGTCCACGGCATCCTCTGGCAGAGGTATGGAGCATCCGCTGACCAGTCCCTTTTGTAGAAGGATACTGACACTCTCCAATGCAGCTTATCACAGGTGGTCGTTGGGTTCGAGCTGGAATGCCGGCACTCTGTTGGACCAATCGCTGATTCTTTGCACCTTGGCAAACGCGCCCGCCTGGAAGTCGTTCTGTGCCTGGAGCTTCCTGAGAGGAACCATCATGGAGACTTTCACATGGCCGTTATCTCCAACTCGACTGAGTTTCGTACGAAGCCGTCCCTCCTCGTAGCTATAACTCGGCGTGATGTTGCACAAACTTGCGGTATTGAAAGCAACAGTTCCTTCAAGCTGGGACATGATCCACGGCAGAGCGATGTTGGAAATGCTGGCATCTTCGCGACTACCGCCCCCAACATCGGAACGGGTACCCAGAAACCAGCACTGTCTGATATTCCGGTCCGCGGTCTGCGGGCCTGGAGTGACTGCCTTTCGCCATACAAGAGGCGTGAATTGGGAACGTTGTTCGTTCAGAGCGAGAGCTTGAATCGCGACTTCAACGTTTGGCGGTACGTGTTCGCCGACAAAACGGAGCTGATTGCCCGGGAGAGCGGCCACAGTGTCCCAGACTGCACAAGCCTTGATTGTGCCTTTGCGGTCGAGGAGACCTTCTGCTTCCAGCATCTTCAGCGCGTTTCCAGGATAGCACTGACGCCTTGCCCCTTGGCCCACTGCTGGAATACCTCCCGCAGGTAGCGGAGACCAGACTTGCTCAACACACCCACCTGACTGACGAACAACGTCAAAGTCCGGACTTCGAATGCTCCCCGCGAGAAACCAATCAGAATCAGCTCGTCGTCTTGTTTTGCGCGATTGTGCGAGATGAAGCTGTAGGCTTCGCGAATGTTTCGCTCGATACCTGTACCGTATGAGCTCAAGGAGCCAGCGTCGAAACGTGCAATGCACGTACTCACCATTGCCAAAGACCATGTCTCGATAGTTGCCAAGACGAGACGTACCCCTGCCGACACCTGAGCGATAGTATACGATTTGGATCGTCTTCGTCTTGCTGTCCTCGCGCTTGACGCATCTAGCAATGCGTGAGACGTTGGTCAAAGGACCGTCTTGGTTGATGCCGTCGTTATTTGCCCCGTCGCAGCATACTATGAGGCGTCTTTTGATGGTCCCCATGGCTGCTGCCTACCGACTCGGATCGAACCTGCAAAACAGTGCGCAGATACATGCGTCGTCGTTTGCTTGCAGTCGTGAGGCTTGGCAGGCGGTCCAATTCCCAGGTGATGTTGTAGGCATTCATCACACATCCGACGATGGTGCAGATGAAGAATAGCAAGAATATGAGCCAGTGAGGATGATCGTCGAAATGATCGCGTCGTACGTATGCCAGCATAGAGACCAGAAGTGCGATGATACAGGTGAGCTGTGAGATTGTTAGCTGTTGGGTTGAGCTTCGCATCATCTGCAGCTGCAAGCCACAGCCGAGCTTCGAACGTAAGCAAGGCACAATCCGGTTTGAAGTAGCTGAGGACGGGAGATGATTCGCTGCCATCTCGTCGCCGATGGAAGAGCGCTGTAAGCGAAGTTGTCGTGGTCCGAGTCGATGAGTCTCCTGGGCTTTGGCTAAAGTTTCGATATTGCTTCGCCGCTACATGAATTTACAATCATACAACAGGTTCCATATCCCAACTTCCTTCCTCCTCCATGTCGTCCTTGACTCGAAACATGGTCAAGGCGCTAATCTCCAAGCCCTCATCGGCAACGCTTGCAAGCCCTTCGCCCTCGGCTTAATGAACCCCCAGAACGTAATAATGCCAAAAATGACGCAGAGCACGTTGACCCAATAGTATCCGTCTCTTTGAATCTCGCAGCTTCCACCGCCAGCTGTGCACCTGTGTTTTTCAGCTTCCGCAACGCAGCTAAAAGGTTGCGTGATGAAGTCTCCCGTCAACGCATTCGGCGGGACAGGTGGCTTCTCCGAAGGAATGCATGTCGCGATGGTGAAGATGTCGACGAATTTGAGGACGAAGAAGCGCGGGAATGTGCCGCCGAGGTTGCTCACACTGTATGAACTGTCAGTAAATATGCACTTCACATTCAAAAAGGATGGGAGAAGACTCACGTCGCCAACAAAGTCATGTATGTCCCTCCAATCGCCGGGTCCGAGATCTTTGCATGGAAAGCGGAGATGGCGACGAACATGACCGTGCTCATGAAGGTGCTGAAGACATGCTCGACAATCACGACGAGCAAGTATGTATTCGTCGTGCCTCCAGGTGGGAAAAACATTACCACTGCTTGCGCGAAAACGGCGGCCACGAGACGGCCGACAAACGCCCAGCACCAGACGTTGACAGGTTTGTATTGTTCCGACCATTTTCCGGCGTAGTAACCCAGCGCGATCTCAAAGGGAAAGTCGATGAGCACTGTCAGCGCAAGGTCTTCTTGGGAGAACCCCTTGTCGAGGAGTTTGAGATTCGTGACGGCGTCGTTGGCTTGGAACCCGATTTTGGCGATCAGGTGGATGACGATGAAAGTTTGAATGTTCCGCAGTCGGAGGATGCCGCCCATGATCTTGTAGACGTCCCAGACGGACTCATTTTCTTTGGTGCGCTCTTCTTTTTTGAGGAAGGCGAGTCCGAGGGTGACGAGCAGGTATGCCCAGCCCCAGAATGTGAGGTAGGAGTTGAGAGTCATCAGACCAACATCTTGCGGAGTCGAGCGGAAGTATTTGTTTGCGAAGTCGGGGGATTGAAAGGCGAGGAAAACGGTGTAAGAGAGGAATTGGCCGCCTGTCAGGCCGACGGTTTGGGCAGTGGAGGCGTATGAGAGGTTGGATTGAGAGAGAAGGGTCAGAGCCCAGCCTGGATATTGTTAGCCACGCGTGGAAATTGGCTCCTGAATATGATATTCCAACTCACCATCAACAGCGATATCTTGCGTCGCACACATGAACACCAACGCGAACCACCATCCTGTGAATCCCCAGATCCCAGCACCGTTGTCTGCACCCGCTGTCTCCATCATCTGCTGCGCACTGGCTCCCAACCACAACATGCCAATGCCGCTCAACATCTGAATCGGCAGAATCCAGCTCTTTCTCCTCCCCACCTTTGCACTCCACCACGCATCCACGATCGGACTCCATAGCAGTTTCAAGCTGTATGGATAGCTCGCCAGCGAGTATACTCCGATTTGTGAGTAACTCAGATGATGCTTCAGCAGGAAAGGTACACTGCCTCCCGCCAAACCCATGGGTATGCCTTGGAGGAAGTATAGCAGCACTAGGAGCAAGAAATTCTTCCGATCTTGCAAAGGCAGTTCGAAGAATCCTTTACTGCTCTCCTCTTGCGTGGGTGTGTCCGGAGGCTCATTGTCCAAGCTGAACGTGTTCCGTCCCATCAAGCGATCTCGAGCGTCGGAGCTGTCTTCATCTTGGATATCGAGTGTGGAGGGGTGTTTCCGCCGCTCGTGGAATGCTGCGCCGTTCATCTCGGTGCTCGAGGTGTGACCGTTGGGCAGTTCGGTCAAGGAGGACGCGATCGTCGAGCCGTCCTGGAGGGTCCGACCTCGAGGGGCGGGCGAGCTCGATTTGGCGGGTTTCTTGGGCATTGAGGAGGGTGGAGGGTTGTTGGTTTGAGGGAGCTGCCGAAGAGAAAAGTCGTCCTCGTCGTCGTCGTTTGCTTCGTGGCGGAGGAGAGGTCGTCCTCTAGCGTCGGTGGAGTCGCGATGCTGGTAGAGCTCCCGCAATTCGACGTCGTCTGCTCCGCGCTTGAGTTGCCCCTGAGTAGTATGTTCTAATTCTATTGCTTTGGCTTGATGCACAGGAAAGACGGGACCAATGGTAGTAGAACCAGCGACGACAATGGCAGCAGAACGACGATGGTGTTCCGTCTCGTCCATACGCCCCAAAAGTCTCGAAACTTGCCCCTCCGATCTTGACACGTTCGACAGTCCAGTCCGGACACTGCGGATACGCGACCATGGATTTAGCGCCGGGAGATGAGCGCCCGGAAAGATAAAAGGTTCGGCTCGTGAGCTGACGACACGTGACATGACGCTACGGTGCAGGAAGGCGTGAATGTGAATCTTGGAGCGAGGAGCTTCTTCGAACAACATCAATTCAGGAAAAGACGGCTTGAAGTGTCGAATGCATTGGCAATATCAACGACCTCTCGGAGCTCACAATAGGTCCTGGAATAAAGAGTGATGTCTCTTACTCCACGTCCACTCCCTGGCCTGCTCAGACTGACACCGCCCGGCAGACGATATACACGCACAACGCATGTTACCGAGCGGCTGCTTCACAATGGTGGGAGTCGACGAATACTTCGTGTTCTGTAATGGCATGCAAGCTCATCATCA
The DNA here is from genome assembly GCA_000983655.1 of Zymoseptoria brevis. NCBI lineage: Eukaryota > Fungi > Ascomycota > Dothideomycetes > Mycosphaerellales > Mycosphaerellaceae > Zymoseptoria > Zymoseptoria brevis. Next base: position 65,232 of record JYJE01005720.1, on the reverse strand, counting down.
GTCAGGTCTGTGAAAGACTGATAATTTCACAGTCCAACCGGCAAACGAGTCATGGACCTCCAACACAACACAAGAACCCAGCAGAATGAAGCTCACCGCTGATTGACACGCCAAGTTTTGACAGGTCTTGATCGCCAGCGTCAGTGCCATCTCAAAATTCACCCGAAATTTCGAAACCGCACGGCGTTCATGGACATTCTCCACCTCCGCGACACTGCCACTGGGATCGCTTGACTTCTCCCCGCTCCCCGTCTGCCCCGTCTGTTGGTCGGGCTCCGGTTTCATGAATTCGGTGCGACGACAGCGAACATCCCTGTTCCATCTTCATCGGCAAAGGTCCCGAGCATCTTCGATTCGCCGGCAATCTGGTTGAATCTGGTTGTTGCAAAACTATTCGCATTCGCTGGCAGCGTGCGCTGCGCCGTCGGCCAATATTCGCCTCGACGTATGCTTGAACAAATCGCACTATGGCCAGGTTTACGCATGTCAGACGCCAACCTCACCAGCTCGTTCGATCTGCGATTCTTCACCGCATGGTCAAATTCTAAGTATCTGTGCTGACAAGTCCAATGAACCGCCCAGCCAGCGGATTGATGATGCGGCTGACTTGGAACACAACGACTCGGACAAGGTTGTCATGTCTATGAAACCGTTCAAACACGCGAGCAGATGCTCGATTTAGGAGCCACCTCCTAGTAAGTAAAGCCGTGTCTGGTCCTCTCCTCTTCTCAACGCTCTCTCTCGCCCTCACCTCCCGCAAATCCTCCGCCAGCGCACCTCTTTACACCGCATCGTCTATCTCTCCATCTCTCCCCACCACCCATCATGGCGCACAACGAAGACACTCCACCTCACATCGTCCCGGCGACAGACAACCAAGCCGCAGCCCCATACGTCCCTTACCAAGACGCAATGTACTACAATGCCAACCCACGGCAACGTAGGAGCAACCGCCAGAACCGAGACTCCCGCGACAACGACTTCCGCGACGACAGTCACCGAAATTCCCGGAGAAACTCTCGCGAGGACAACGACTTCCCCAACGAAAACGTCTACCGCCGCTCCTACAAAAATGCCAACGGTCGAAACCGTGTTGTGGAAGAACATACTCATCGCCGCCGCCGCTATCGACCGTCCTCTCCCAACGGCAATGGTAACGGAGTCAACCTTGATTCTCCTTTACGTTCAGATGAAGCCGATGTCGATGCCGCGAACGGTATTCAAGAAGACCACCGTCCTTCGCCGAAAGACTTTTTCGGTATTTCCGACATGGCGCAAATACGGCGTGGAGGCGTCGGAGGTACTGGAGAAGATGAACCTGAATTGGATGAGTATGGGCGACGGACGCTGCACGCTGCTGCTTTGGCGAACGCACGTCGCGGCATGGGAATGGGCGGACCGGGCGGAGAGTATTATTCCGGTGCGGAGTACGCGGACGCACGCAGGAGAGGCCAGTATGATTCTCCGAACCGCGACGAAAACGGCTATCGGCGACGAAGAGGGAGGAGAGATGAGGAGTCCGATGATGAACGTTCTTGTAGACATGATTCTCAACGGGACTCCCAGCGGAGCTCTCAGCGGGAAAGAGACCGGTCGCGGAGAAGAGGCGGCGGAGTCGCGAGAGGTGTGAGGACGAAGCATGACTGGGAAAGGGAAGCGGAGGAAGCAGAGCAGCATCGGCCGAAGGAAAGTTACACGTTGATGAAAGCGGCGAAGAGTGCTCTTATGGCTGGAGGCGCGGAGGTATGCTTCCATTTCCATCCCCGCCACCCGTCCCCTCTCTGTAATCAGACTCATCGAACGAAACTGACATGTATCTCTCCCAGGCCTTGCGCTGCCGCCAAGAACCCGGCTCCTGGTCCGGACAGAAAGGCAAACGCGTTGCCCTGGCTGCCACCACCGGCGTTCTAATTGGCACCCTGCGCAACGGGCGCTTGTTGAACAGCGGGAAGATGCCGTATGCCGAAGCGGCGATGACGGGATTTTATTCCATTGACTTCCTCAAGCGGGTGCTTCGACACACTGAGTTTGACAAGAATTCGAAGAACGAAAAACGAGATTGGAGGGAGGAGGCGAGAGGGGAGGCTCCTTGGCAAGTCGCGGGCGAGGAGTACGAGAATGAGGGCGGTGACCAAGATGGCGGAAACGAGAAAGGTGGGAAGGACGCGAAAGATGAGAAAGGACAGGATGGGGAGGATGAGAAAGGTGGAAAGGGCGAAAGAGGTGGGAAAAGCGAGAGAGACGAGAGCAGAGGAAGGGGTAGGGAAAGGGAGAGAAGCAGGAGGAGGTGACTAGCTTCGGAACGAGAGCGGAGAGATGAGCGACGATATGATGATCGACGCTCCGACGACAGCCGCTCCAGCGACAGCCGCTCAGATGACAACCGTCGCTACGATGACAGACGATCCAACGACGGTAGAAGGCGCAGAAATAACAGGGGAGATGACAGAAAAGACGACAGAAGGGATGATAGAAGGGACGACAGAAGGGACGACAGAAGGGACGACAGAAGGGACGACAGGAGAGCCGATCGAAGATCCGACAAAAGGCGAAAAGACGACGGGAGAGACAGACGATCCGACAGCAGCTCCTCCGACTCCAGATCGCGGAGGGATGTGCGAGTTGACGAGGAACTTAGAGGCCTAAGCAAAGAGATGCAAGGTCAAGGCGATGGAAAGGACAAGCCGCAGAGACCGGGGCATAGCAGGCACCAAACGGCCCAGACGAATCAGAGTGAGGGATACAGATGGTGGAACACTCCTGTTCTGTTCTATTGAGTTGGCCTAATGGAGCGAGGCCTTTGGGAGGCTTTGCGGGTGAGATTGGTTCTTGTTGTTCGAGTTGCTTGGTAACGGTTGATACCTTGAATGCTTGGTCTGTGTAATATAGCTATCCTTTGAGTCGACCTGTCGGCATAGACATTGATTGCAATCCAATCAAAGTGGCACCAAGATCTGCTTCCCTGATTCAGGCTGATGTCGTCTTCAGACGCGTATGTACTTCGTACTTCGTAGACCACACTAGCGCCAGATTCTGCCAAGGCCATCCAAAGCTTCTCAGTCGGCTTCACGACTTGAATCTTTGAAGACTTCCACGACCCGAGCCCGTAACAATCCTCTCCACCACCGCGCGCACGACTCCGACTCACCACACTTGCATCACATCATCAAGCTAATCCAGTCGCCGCACGAATCAACATCTGAACGCAATCTCCTCACCATGGCCGCGCCCAACGGCGACGCCGCGGCGCCCGCCGACGACGACCTCGCCCACAAAGTCCCAGCCGGCACTGTTCTTCCCCCCAAAGTCGTCCGCAGCAAAATCGAAAAAGTCGCCTCTTACGTCTCCCGTGCCGGCGAGAAGTTCGAAGACTCCGTCCGACAAAAGAATGCCGGCACAAACCAGACCACTTTCCTCGAACCGGACGACCCATACTTCCCTTACTACAAATGGCGCGTGGGCGAGATCAAAGCCGGCAGAGGCCACGATCCGGATAATAATGCTGCTGCGAAGACGGAGGTCACATTCCAGGGACGAGAGTCGAGGGCGCCGAAGCCGCCAGCGGAGTTCAAGTTCAGCGCGCGCATGCCCAATATTTCGTCGCAGGATTTGGAGATTGTCAAGGTGACGGCTCTGTATGCGGCGAAGAATGGGAGGAGTTGGGTCACGGCGTTGAGTCAACGGGAAGGAGGGAATTACCAGTTTGATTTTTTGAGGCCACAGCATTCGTTGAATATGTTCTATACGAAGCTGGTGGATCAGTACAAAGACTTGTTGGAAGGAGAGACGGCGGATGGTGGGAAGCCGCAGAGGGAGAGGATTGCGGATCTGGAGGCGAACGTCGGCGACCGATTTCGCATGCTGGAGAGGGCGAAGAAGAGGGCCGAGTGGTTGAAGTGGCAGGAGAAGCAGAAAGTCGAGACGGAGCAGAAGGAGGAGAAGGACCGCATTGCGTTTGCGGAGATTGATTGGCATGACTTCACGGTTGTGGCTACGGTTGTGTTTGACCAGAGGGACGAGCAGGCGGATATGCCGGCGCCGAAGACGCTGAACGACATGCTCTCACTAAGTCTGGAAGAGAAGGCGAATATGCGGGTGGGAGTTGACAAGCGACTCGAGGAGGCCGTGCCGGACTTCACTGACTACGAGGCGATTTATGGACATGCGCAGCCCATGCCGGCTGGACAGATACCCGCGCCTCAGCAGCAGTACACACCGCAGCCGTCAGTATTCAGCTGTCCTTCACCGCAAAACATCACTAACGTATGCATCAGGACACCACCCCAAGCAACGCCCTATATCGCACCGCAAGCGCCCACACTCGCAGCAGAACGAGAGAACGCCCGCGCCGCCACAAAATCCGCCCAACAAACCACCCGCATCCGCAACGATTACATCCCACAAGCGCAACTCCGTGCCCAACGCAATCCCGTCAATACCTCCATCTGTCCCAACTGCAACCTCGCCTTCCCCAACGACGAAATGGCCGAACACATGCGGATCGAAATGTTGGATCCGCAGTGGAGAGAACAGTCGAGGAAAGACCAGATGAGGAGTTCAACGACGAATCTGAGCACGAGTGATGTCGCGACGAACTTGAAGAGGTTGGCGAGTCAGAGGAGTGATGTTTTTGATCCGGCGGTGAGTCCTCACGGAGTGCAGAATGGGACCGAGAGAGGAGCCAAGAGGGTCGAGGTTGAGAAGGGAATCGGCCATCAAGCGCCGCCTGGGACGGACGTGAAGGAGCAGATAAGGAGTTTGCACGAGAAGTATAAGAAGTGATGAAAACGGAGGAGGTGAGAACACAGAAATCATCAAAGCGACACAGAGCGAGCGTTGAGGACGACGGTCAGTCTACAGAGGAAACGCCCAAGGGTCCGGACGCCGACGTCGCAGATGCTGCCATGCTGGGCCGAGACTGCATCACACCGCCGCGCCACTTCTGTTGCAGAGCGCTCCCGTCAGACGCACGAGCTGGACTATCGCCACTTGAGGCGGAGTGCTCATGGATGAAGAGGTATCCCGCTCAGCACCTTCGACGTTGCTTACCCCACTGACGCCTCGCAGTTTGTACAATAGCTACATGCCTACACCGCCGATGGGCCAAGCGTATTGTATCATGCCCAAAACGACAGACATGACGAGGCCCTGATTCCACTCTCAAAGTTTCTCCTCGGCTTCAAACCGCGATTATTCCTGCCTCAATCCTCACCCACCAACCTCGACATATACAACTCAAACCTCCTCAGTATACGTCGTCTCATCCTTTTCAATGGGAGACTCGTTTGTCATTGGAGGCATATCAACATTTTCCCGCTTTCGAGTTCGTACACGACTGACGTTTGACCAAATGCATCGGGTGCGCTTCGCTCTATCTTTCAGTGATGAGGCGCGCTGGCTTGGGGCGTGGACAAATACTTTTCATTTTGTCGGTTGGGTTGTTCATGACATTGGCGAGTTGTGATGGTACAGCTTTGTGGGCGCATCGGATTGCCATGCGCTTTTGCAAGGCTGGGGCATTGCCAGTCCTCGATTGCTTCCTCCAGATTCCATTCCTTCTTCCTCAGTCCATGCCCACAGAAGCCTTAAAGTCTCAAGCAAGCCTCATTCGAGCCATCTCAATGCGATCACCTGCACGATGCACTCCCCGAGCCCTGCGCTTGAGCCATCACAGAACAAAAGGCTCGAAGCACCTTCCCGCCGGTGCTGTCAAACCTCAATCTTTGGACTTTCAGAGGGACGACGGACGGCGACACTATCCTGGTCTCTCATGAAGGTCTAGAACGCCAGTTGACAGGCATCGAGAGCATCCATGTTCACGATACGATCAATAGACTTTTACCGGACTTCAAACCATGCACATCCACGTGCGACCGATTTAGATTGAATCTGTTGATTGAGATCCCGGAGGTGTTATTCATTGACTGGCTCTTTTTTTCTTCATAGCCTCACTCACCCAAATTCGTGCCAAGACTGCGCAGCCTTGCTCCCCTCGTCCCTCGGGTCACGGCTTTGCTATCGACAACAACATAGTTATCCTAACTTGTTGAACGACGAGGTGTCCGCGACCAACACCCCTCCGCTGTTAGGGGATGGTCGCAGGCTCCTGAACCTCTACTCTAGGCCGCGAGGGGGGGCGCTTCGTATCGCTCCCCAGTAGTAAACTAAGGCTACGAATCAAAATGAGTGAGGCTATGAATAACTACGGGGACTGAATCCCAGCAACAACATGCACATTCTAATAAGGTAAGGCCTGCTCGGGCAGAGTTCAACAAGCGAAATATTCACAGGAAATACGACGGTCAGAAACGTCTGAGCCGCCGTAGTACAACCACAAAGAACACTCCCACCCTCTCTCTCTCTCTTCTCTTCTCATCATCTCACAATCGCAAATTTTTTTCCCAAAGCCTCCATATCGCAACAATGTATTTCACCGTCAATACCTTCCTCAGCCTAGCCCTGGCAAGCATCGCCACCGCGATCGACTACTCTCACATCGACCGCGACGGGGTCATACTCATCGATCTCAAACACGACGTCACGTCCGACCCGACCTCCGCCCTCGCCAGCTGGTCAGAAAAGGCCTACCTCTGCACTTACGAACACACAACCTGCACGTACGACGAGGCCAATGAGCGACCTCTTCTCATCGGCCTCGACCTGTCCCACCTCCACCTCTCCGGACCCTCCGATCGTCCTTTGGAGATCCTCTTCCTGGAATTCCTTGGAGACTTGACGTCCTTCACCGCCAACGAGAACAGCTTCACTGGACAGCTGTCGCGCAACCCGCTCTCGTCGAACCTGTCCACCATCGACATCTCCTTCAATCAACTCAACGGCTCCATCCCGGATCCAGCATTGTGGAAAATCAACTCCCTTCAAAGACTCGACTTGGGGAGTAATGACCTTTCCGGCAATCTGCCGGACACCTTCTTTGCGCAGAAGGATCTGCAGGTTCTTTTCGTGCCGAATAATAAGCTCGGCGGCGCGATTCCAGAGTTTGCAGATACGGCGCTGAGGGCCGTCTCGCTGGCATCGTGTTCGTTCACGGGTGCAATCCCGAAGAGTATTGGTAAGGCGAAGAACTTGGAGGAGGTGTACTTCTATGGCAACGCTGGGCTGAAAGGAAAGGTCCCCGAGGAGCTGTGCAGATTGCCGAAGTTGATAGTCGCGGATCTGACAAACACTGGTGTAAATAAGAGCAATTTGGGACCGGCTTGCCGGAAGGCGCAGAAGGCTGGCGTGTTGAAGTTGTGAATGCAGCTGATCAGCATTGCCGACTCGAGAAGAAATTTGAACGACGTAGTGCACGGAACGTTCTGTGATACCGAAATACAAACTCCATCGTTGATATCGCCAACATCGCACATGCCAATGACTCGTTCTACGTGCCACTCCCGTCCCTACGATTGTGATCCTACCTGCTCCCCGGAATTTTTGAAGAACGATGCCTTCAACTCCGAGTCGACCGCTGCTTCGACCGTCGGCGTCGGGAGACACAGTACAATGAAAGACGTGAGCGTAGGTAAGCGAGGAAGTCGCGGATCTCTTGAGGAGTGGCATTCTTGTCTGGAAGAGCGGGACGTTCGCGAGCGGCACTGCTACTGCCTGCTGCGTAGAGGGGGAGTGTGGACTCGTCGCGGGACATGTCGTATAGTGGGAGGGAGGCCTCCTCGTCCGCGTCGGAGGAGTAGCTGTTGCGGCCGCGTTTTTCGATGGATGTGGGTGTCATGATGGGTGGTGGTGCTTCGTCTGGCCCGGTGCGTGTAAAGAAGAGGAGGTGGATGGTATTTGCAGGAGAAATGGCGCAAGTCAAACAGGTGTGGTCCGAATCCTGTAGGATTCGTGGCGAAGTCGAGGATGACATAGCCATAAGGCAGCAGAGTCAGGCATCAACGCCCGAGATTCAGGCAGAAACTTCTGAACGGAAGCCTCGTTGGCCTCTTCCGCTCTTACTTCAAGGACATTGTCTTACACCCAATGTCAACCTCACGTCTTTCCGCTACAGCGTAGTCGATGTCACGTACGAACACCAACGCGGTGCTTGTTGGTGCTTTGTATTCCATTGCAGCCATGCTATAGATGGCGATCTCAAGCCTTCTCCGCTATGGTCACTGGCTTACTGGGCAGCATGAGGGAGATATCCGCGTCGCCTGCGGTCGTGAGTCCCGCGTGCCAGCGAGGCTCCACTGGTCTGACTGTGCCTGCAGTACTTCGGTGGCAGACTTGTGGTCATTATTGTCCCAGGCCCGCTGGACGGAGCGGCACAAGCACGAGAATCCACCAGGAACGATGGTCGAATGGAGACGCAGGTCTCAGGAGATCGCTTCGTTGATCGTTAACTCGGATTTTACGGCACGAGACATTGCCAAAAGTGGAGCATGTTGTCCACCACAGAAGTTGAATAGGTCCGATTCTGGACGAGCCCGCAGTGCGACTTTGCCCGTCGGTCAAAGATCATGACCAGAAGCTCAAGAACGCGACCTCGGACACGAGCAGTTTGTCAACTCGATCTCAAAAAGTTGACAGAATGCACGCGAGCTGCAGACGAAGACGTTGGGCGGAGCTGAGCCGCTGGCCACGAGAATTGCGGAGCTTGTCTTCCTGATCCTTGTCGACAACCAGGTTCCCCAAGCGAACGGCCAGCGCTTCGCGTCTCCATTCAAAATGGCGGACTCCTCACACCTCTGTCCAGATCTCATCTATGCACAGTTCAAGGCTGAGTCCTTGCTGTCCATGGAATTGGACCCAGCTCGTCCTGCACTGAAGCCCACACTGGCTCACGATTGACACGCACGACAAGGAATGGAATCTATGAGGTTTACGGCGTCTCAGTGCCGAGCCCACGAGGTCCGTCACAGTGGCACAGTTTGGTGACACCACGCCGAGAATATGCAATGCAGAGCAACTCTTCCTTCCATCCTTTCGTGTGCAAGCTGTCTAAAACGCTCTCCTATATCTACCCACCATTTCTCTCATGGCCGAACGTTTCTTGTCGATCTTTGCATTTATCTTCCCTCGCAGTCTTTTCTGAAATCAACGGCTCATCTAGTTCTCTTCGCCCGCCTGGAGAACTCCACATATCTTCAAGGGACGATCTTTTGGATCCTCGGTGCACGATGAGTATTGTCTTCGAGGACCATGCGCCCAACGTCGCGGCGGCGATCATCATTCTGTCATTCATATCCTGCGTTGTGTTTCCTTTGCGAGTGTATACGCGGATCAAGTTTGGCTCCTGGGGATTCGATGACTGGGCGATGACCGTTGCAGTGGTGGGTTGGCCAAACATCAAGCTGCTGATTCCTCCGCTGATGTCTCGCAGATACCATACGCCGCCCTCAGCGTCTTCTGCCTAGGAGGTGCTTTCCTCGGCATTGGAGTCCACAAATGGCATCTCGATGAAGCACAGTCCGAAACTGCGATGATGGTATGAGCATTGCCCTCAGCCCTCAAGTCCCTCCATCTGACGGCCGTCCCAGTGGTTCTTCTTCTTCGAAATATTCTTCTGCATTGCCATCATCCCCATCAAGCTCTCCATCGCCTTCATGCTCATGCGCATCGCCGGCCCGAAACGAATCTATACCACCATCCTCTGGGTCGTGACGATACTCTTCGTACTGATGAACACCATCTCTTTCTTCTACATCATCTTTCGCTGTCAACCCGTCAGTTGGGCTTGGGACATGAGTACGCCTGGAGGGAAGTGTTTGCCAACGAAGGATCTGGCGGATATCTACTACGCCGACACGGCGGTAAATATCATTACTGATTGGTGTTGTGCGTTGCTGTATGTCCCGAACTCCTACCTCTCTCGTTGAATGAAGAGTTGACGAGTATATCTCCCAGACCCATCCCACTCCTCTGGAACCTCCACCTCAACACCAACGCCAAAATCTCCGTGGGGTTCCTCCTCAGTCTCGGCGTCCTCGCCAGTCTCTCCGCTTGCATTCGACTTCGCTACACCGTCAACCTGAACAACACCGACGACTACCTCTTCTCCGTCGGCGATGTCGTAATTTGGGGTTGTGCGTTCCACATTTCCTCTCAAAATTCTCTACACAACCACAAACTGACACTTCACCTTCTCAGATGCTGAAAACGGCGTCGGCTTCATAGTAGGCTGCATCGCCACCCTCCGCCCTCTCTTCCGCGGCCTCTTTCACCTCGGCGGCAGCAATCCTACCTCGCCTAACCATCACCCTCACCGCAACACCAACTCCCACCGCTCTCAACCCCGACGGCACGGAAAATTCTCACCTTACAACGACTCCGCTCTGGAAAGCCACGGCTCCTCCTCCGATGGCCACGATCCGTATTACATCGGAAGTGCGACGAGGGAGAAGACGAAGACGAATGTTACTGCGATGGATGTAGGAGAGGACCATGGTGGTGATGGTGGTGGAGGGAGGAAGGAGCAGGGGTGGAAGGAGAGTGAGAATGATGAGGAGTATATTCTGCAGGAGGTGAGAGGAAGGAGGGATAGAGGAGAGGAAGATGGCGGAGGTGAGAGGAGAAGGTGGGAAGGGATGGGTGGCATTCAAGTTTGTCGGAGTGTGGTGCAGATGAGGGATTAAGGCATTGAGGGCGATGAGCGATGAATCACGAGGGTGGAGTGCACAGAAGGGGCGATTCTGCCGGCGTGCGCTCTGTCGCCATTGCAGATCATATGTATGTTCCGATGTCAGCTGCATCCTGTTTCCCACCCCAACCGGAACCCGGCGCATGCAGTCCACTCGCTCACAACCACTCCGCGCTCGCACCCCCGAGTTCCCTGGGCATAAACGCATATCCAACCACCTTTCCCTCCACTTCCGTCGCATGCCTGACGGCCTTCAACGTCCCAAGCTCTGTCTCCCTCTCCTCCAAGAATGTACTTGCCGTATCCTTCACTCCCTCGCCCTGGAACGGCACATCTTCCCTCCCCAACCCCTTCAAAAGACTCCCCGTACCCGCCAAACTAACTCCAACCTCCCAAGACCCTCCCTCTCTCGCCCTCCTCCACAACGCCGTCAAAATCTCTGTCGCGAGCAAATACCCCCGACGCATGATCCAGCGCTTGCACGGGCAGCACCCTCGCCGGAGAGCCATCTTGCTGTCCTCCATTGGCGGTAGCAAAAGCTTGCGCTTCGTCAATGTTGAGCCCGGAGACGGTTTGCACCATACTATCAAACCCTCTCGCATCCTTCCACGGCCCGGCTTCACCCCAAGCGGAGAGATTCGCAATTACGATTCCATCAGAACAGATGGCGAGGATTTCTTCTGTGCTTAGACCTTTTGCGGTCAGTGAGCCTGGACGGTAACTTTGAATCAGCACGTCTGCTTCGCGGAGGAGGCGGCGCAGGGTTTCCTTCCCTGCAGCAGAGTCGAGGTCGAGCTGGATGCTGGGTTTTCCTCGCGACATGTCAATGTCGAGACCCGGTAGGGAAGGTAGGTTTGGAGATGTGACCCAGAGAACGTCCGCGCCGTGAGCGGCTAGACACCGGCCCGCGACGGGGGCGGCGATGACGCGGGAGAATTCCAAGACACGCAGGCCATGGAGTAGGGAGGGAAAGTCGCCGGGTGGGAGAGATCTAGGCGGAGAGCTGGAGGAGGGAATGCGACGGATCGTGATGGGAGAGGAGGGGAGGAGGTGGTGTTGTGGTAGGGTGGACCAAGTTGAGAAAGGGCGGAGGGCGAAGATTACTGCTTTGTTGGCCTGGGCAGCGGATTCGAGGTCTAGGGCATTCCAGCTGAGGATTTTGGCAGCGACTTCTTCGCGAGTTGCGGAGGAGGAGAGTTTGAGGATTCGTAAGGCTGCGGCACGATGATTGGAAAAGGAGTCGTGGATTCGAATGTAGCCGTCTGCGGTCTTATGTAGGCCGCCGATGACGCCCCAGCTAGGCGGTGGTGGCTGATCGTTGAGAGTGTAGACTTGCTCGGAAGCAAACTCAACAGCGGCATGATCTAGAGATACTGTGACGTTGTGAACGGTTCCTGTAAAGGTTCGAGTTGAGTCGAGGAGTGAAGCGGCTAGGGCGGAGAGAGCGATTGTGGCGTGAGCGAGTTGAGAGACTTTGAAGGAGGAGGAGAGAATCTGTTGATCTGTGATGGGCCCAAGGTCGAGGCATGATAGAGCGGACGAAGGTAGGGAGAGAGAGTTCCAGATTTGAGTTATGGTTGATAGTGTGCTGGAGTTTGCCAAAACCTGAGAGTGGTTGGGAACAGCATCGTTGTATGCACTTCTTGCCTCGGCCATATCGCTCGAATCCCGCTGGGGAGGTATATTTTCTTCGGTTTTCTCAATTTCCAGTATTGTTTATTCGATAGTTGACCTTCCAGTAGATGTGAACAGTGGTTTTTCGTGTTGTGTTGGAGCTGGAGAGCTCGAGCGAGGTGACATTCACTTGCCTCCGACTTCGGCGCTAGTCTAAAGAGCTGGACGTGCTCTTTGGTGTTTTCAGAGCTGACATGACATCAAGAAGTGCACGTCTCTACAACATTCGAAGCAAATCATCATCAAGCTCCAACTCCTTCGACAGGATCGACTTCTTTGCATCATACCAACCAGAATGTGTAAGTCCAATCATCGTCGACTTTCTCATCGCAATGTCTCGGTACATCATCTGCGGCAAACTGTCGATCGAGGACAGGTCGGTTGTGTTCGAAACAAGTTGTTCTCTGCTCGTCTCTCTATTGTCCTGACTCCCTGGGCCCACCAATCTCAACATGTCCAACGCGACGAAAGGAGGCATCTTCCCCGGTCGATTCCAGGATCAGACAATCGTATCGAGATGGACGGCATGGCTGATCGATGTCGAGATGGTCGTGACCGTCCAATCGATCGGGAGAATTTGGTGATGTGCTGTTCACGGCATCCTCGTCCTTCTGTAGTTCCTCGTACATGCGACCAAGAAGTAAGTAAAGCGGCTTCCTCTGTACCTCTTCAAAAATCCCAACTGACTTCTCGTCCCAATGCAAAGTGCAACCCTCGATGTCCTGGAAACATGCCTCGCTCACCCTGGTGACAAAGTCCCGCTGATGATGTTCATCGTCGAAATCCTCATCGAAAATGGTCGGTTCACCGCATCGCTTGAACGTCGCTTCACAGAGCTTACCACGGATTCTCAATGACTTTCCACACGCCTCTATCGCATCAGGGTCCATCATCTGTAGGAGATCCACACCCCAGCCTGCCGCACTGACGTCAAATTCAGAAGTGCTGGTGTCTTCCGGAACGGAAAGCCACGACCACGAAGGGACTTCTGTCTCCGGCGTGCGTTGATAGTCGTCCCACTCGCCTCCGACGATACACCACATCAGTTCGTGAGCAAGCCTGGGTCGCCACGTTCCGAAGATGTAGTCCTCTCGCCAAAGACGCGGGCCAGACCGGCTATAGCTACGGACATATCGGACGGGTAGGTCAACTTGCAGCTGGGATACTGGAAGACTAAGGAGTCCCAAGGGTGATGAAAGTCAGCTCGGGCAGCGCTGGATGTCAGTGATGTATGATCGAATTGTGCCTGGAATTCTTTTGAAGGTTTGGACTCTGCCAATGGCTTCGTCGAAAGTATCAGGGCGGAACTCGCTGGTAGCAAGCCGTAGGCATTCGAAGTGCAGTTGATATTCGCTGAAGTGAATGACACGAGGTGCCAGGAAGCGTTCTTGAACTGCCCAAGCTCTGCCTCCGAGAGGTGCTGTGTGGTTTACCACGTCGTGTTCCCAAGTGTCGACGTAGCAGAGGTAGTGACCGATGTTGTTATCCCGTGGGATGAGGAACGCGGAGAGTAAGCTGGATCGCGTTCTCTGAATAGTCCACCATACCCATCTTCAGATGCATTGGCCGAAAGACTGACCGACGAGTTGGCGTATACATTTGTCATCTCTGCTGCTTCGATCGACCAATCTTCATGACTGTCTTGGATGATACAGAGTGCATTGTCTCAAGAATTTCAGCCGATATTCCTACAATATAAGGGGACAACGCTGACATCGATCCAGATGTACTTGATCTCCAGCCGCGCGGTGGTGTAAACAGCGTCCTGAAAAGTCTTGGGCAAAGTGTCCCAGTCGATGTCAACAGCAAACAATGCCATGTTACCCTTCGTCAGACGGGTAGGCAAGTAGCCACCCCAGCAATGGCTGAGGGTAGCATAGCCGGTATTGCGGTCTGCCAGACCGTCAGTATGTACCAAACGTATACGGTATGAGTCGTCAGTGACTCTGATCTCCAGCAGTCGGGTCGGCAGGCGATCACCTGTATCAGCTATTCGCCGCCACTGATTACAAAAGTAATGTCGACTGCATTCCCGCAACCACCCCGCAGTCTTAGCCATCGCCTCGTTTGAGCCGGTAGATCTGCTGGCTATCTGCGGACGTCTGAGTGCTCCCTCGTCTAAACATCTTGAGCTCAGCCGGACACGATCTCCCGAGGTCAAACATACCGATCACGGGCCCTATAGATATACAAATCAGCGACCACTCATACTCAGGAGGCTCCACAGGTTCCGGTCTGGGATCTCTTCTCGGATGCCAGATTTCCACTCGATTGACACTGCTAAGATCTCCGTTGGAAAATCTTAGCCGTGAGTCGAGCATCCCACTGCTCGAAATTTCGTCGCTTCTCGGGTCTGAGTTCGTGCTCTAGTGCAGCATGCACGACTTTACAGACGCTGCAGCTGGAGTGGTCGAATGCGTTGATCCTTTTCCACCACTGCAACGATGAAAAGCCGAGAGTATGAAGTTTACTTCTCTCGGCGTTAAAGTCGAAGGGCTGACTACATGCTGAACAGAGGGTGCCGTGCCATGATGGATGGATGGCTTGATGGTCCATATGTGGAGTGCTACGCACTGCGAGCATGTGGTAAAGATGTCTGGCAAATGTGGAAGAGTGAAAAGGGCAGGAAAGCTTGAAGCGGAAGGTATATGCCCTTGCTTAGTAACCTGGAAGGAAACCGGTCATCCAATGCGACAGCGACAGAGAAAATGTCCTTGATCGAATAGCACATTACCGGGGTACAAAATCGATGCTTTTCAACCCGCAAAAACAAATGGACACTGGGTATCAACCGCGAACGTTCCTCCTCATGCCCTCATGCTCCCTACTCAATCTTACAAATACACCCTCCCCCCATCCCCCTCCCTCTTCTTCCTAAACCCCTCCCCCTCCACCCCCTCCATCATCTCCTCATGCACCCTCCCAAACCGATGCCTCAACCACTCCACCCCACCATCATCCCTCCAATACATAAGATTAACCGTCTTGAGCACCCCCTCATCATCCCCCTGTGGTGCGAAGCCGTTCCATTCCCGAGGGAGGACGTGCATGGGAAAAGCGGAGGTGGAGCCGAAGAGGGTTGTAAGGAAAGCGGGGAGGGTGGGTGGGGTTGTTGGCAAGGGGGAATCTTCAGCGGGGGAAGGGGAAGGGGAGTCCTCGCGGGAGGTGAGGTGCCAGGGGATGAGGGCGCGGCGGGTGAGTTGGGCTTTTTCCTCGGAGGAGGGGTGTTGGCGGATGTCGGGTTTGTTTGATCGTGCTTCAGATGGCGACGGTGCTGCTTCCGATTCGACGGCGCCTGGTACGGTCTGCTGGCCAGCCAGCGGTGGTGGCGCTTCATCCTGCTTCAACTTTGCATCTGCACTCGCCGCTTCGTCTGTAGTAGAGTCTCCCTCACCGGGAACAGTCTGCTTCCCCGCAATCGGCGCCGTCGCAGCAGAATCACCAGCAGCTTCCAATCCCGCTTCACCCGGCACAGGCTTCGTGTCCGCCACTTCACTCGGCGCCGCAGCAGCAGCAATCGGTGCCTCACCAGGTTTCAACTTCGTACCCAACAACGGCGCCGCACCAGGCGGAATTTTCTCACCCTCTGAGACTGGTTCCGCCGGCAAATCCTTCAGCGGGACCTCCTTCAACAACCTCTCCGCCCTCTCCCTCGCCGTCTCCCTCGCCCTCTCCGGTCCCTCCGCCATTTCGACCTTTTTCTCCGGCCCCAGAACGCCCAGATACCTCCCCACCTCCCGTCCGAGCCGTCTCCTCATGCCTAGACTTGGACTCAGCACCATGACCCCCGTGTCGACCTCTTTCACCCTCTCCCCGTCCTCATTCTCCTCTCCGACTTCCTTCGTCACAGCCGCGAAGACAAACCGACAAAGTCCCTTTCCCGTGCCGTGGATTTTCCGATCCTCGACTCCAAGTTTCTCCACTTCACACTTCCTCGTCGTCGCGAGGTCGAAAATTTCATCCACAGGTCCAGTGACGAAAACATTCGGCGCGAAGTACGCAATCCTTTCAAATAACGTCTGACTCCAGAGATTCAACAAGTCAAAGTCCCCTGGTAAGTCATACATGTCCGACACCGCGGTCGCAGCGACAGCGGGAATCAGCGGATCAAGTTCCCGCACCAGACAGCCCATTGCAATGAGCACGTTTCGTTGCGCATCGGACGTTCCCGGTGCGACGAAGACGGTGAAGGGGTACTTTGTACTCCTCGTGGGCGGATGCCATAGTAATCGATAAGCGAGGTGGAGGATAGAGACGAAATTCGGCTCTTTCAAACTCGTCGAGGGAACGGAATAGTACGTCGCAAAAGTCGGATTTCCAGATCCATGGAAATTATGCGGTGCGTAGCGTTTCATGCGATTGAGACCACCTGAAGCTTTGAACTCGGGGGTCGGGAATCCGAGGTCGTCCTCCACCTCCACCGCCGTCGATGAATCCTCGCCTCCGCCTTTTAGCATTCCTTCGGTTGCTCTGAGTTTCGCGTCGAGGGAGGCTTCTTGCAGGAAATATTTCTCCGACTCCTCAGCCATGGTGGAGGGACGGAACTCCGTTTTGGGAATTCCGTAGAAATCATTCTTCGCTTGGACGCTGGACAAGGCATCGTGTTCGTGGAGTCCATTTCTTCCGGGTAATTGGGCGCGGGAGAGGTATATTGTTAAGAAAATGATGCTGCTCAGAATGGCGAGGGTGAGATTTCGGAGGCCGGGAATGAGGACCACCATTATTTCTCGTGGCGTGTGAGAGAGAGAGAGAGGAGGAAGGGGGTGCCTCCAGGGTGAGGAGGTCACCTCCGCGGTGGGTGGTGGTGGTGAATGTGGACAAGCTAGTTATGTTCCGTTTGTTCTGCAATCCAAGTGTTGTTGTTCGTCCCGGCTGGAGGTGCTCCTGTCTCGCTCACTCTCTATGGGATATTACCGTGATTATTTTGTTGCCAGGTTTCCGCTGTAGCTGTAACGACAATCTGCCGGTCTCGATCGGTCTGGCGCGGATCCGGGGTAGACCTAGGTTGTACCGGGGTTTCTGGAACGTCCAATAATAGACCTTGAGGGTGTTGTATTAGTGAATACTTTGATGCAGTCCAGTGAGGGACAAACAGGCCACCCGACAAGGAAAGAGAGATGCCAAACGATCAAATTGATGTGTAGAAAATCCGCGATTGCAGCGAGGTCGGAAGGGAAGGGAGGAAGTGAGGTCAGTGGTCTTGGTATCGAGTCTAGTGGCAAGGCGTGGTCCATCTCCGCCACATTTTCTAGGTACTTACAACTTCGGCTCTCGGCAGGAGTTTTATGGGCACTGCCAAGACCGAGGACGACGACGATGGGGGCGACGATCGGGTGGCATGCTATGAATACAAAAGTTCAAGGCGTCTCGTTCTCATGAGCTTCTAAGATCAGGAGGACCCATTACGTGGCGTATACCGACAGATGCAAGCAAGTGGTACAACAGGACGGAGCTTGTGCACCTGTATTTGCTTCACTCGGCATAGCGTAAACCCCACCCGAACGTAGCGGCACGGCATAGCCATCCGTAGGGCACGAACAGGAAGCGCGGACAACAACCAACGAAATCATCCTCATTCATCCCAGGTCATCAACATGCTCTCAAGCGCAATCGGTACTAGTACACTGCAATGCGATACTCCCCCCAATCTCGCCCACAACTCCATACTCGCATCAAGATCAATCCTCGTCGAAAATCGCCGTCGCATTCGCCAAAATCGTCTCCACGACCCTCTGTTGCAGTGCGCCGTCGCTGATTTGTGGGCCCATGTGGTTGCCCATGAGTGTAGGTCTAGAAGTGAACAGTCAGCAACGCTCTCCAAAATCTGTCAACATGAGGATCTCAGGGAAGACTCACGCAAAACAAACCGCCAAATTCCCACTCCCCATCCTCGTCCTCTCCTCGTTCCCCATCACCCGATGTAGATGCAACACAAGCGCCCTCAACGTAGCATAATTCGGATCCGGCAAGTCGTTGATGCCCTGATGCAGGGCGTCCCTCCTCACGCCGGGGTCTTCATGTCTCGCTGCGTCGATAAACTGGCTGTATTGATGGCGCGTGAACAGCGGATCCGGCAGTTCCCGGAAGAAGGACTTCAACAGACTCGCCACGGAGTTGACATCGTGGCCGAAATTCGCGGGATTGCGGAAGTCGAGAGAAGGGTGGTTGGGGGGCAGGGTGTCAAAGGCGTTGCGTAGACGGGTGACTTGCGAGCCGGTTCCTGGGGCGCGATAGATTCCTTCGGTGCCCAGGCCGAAGAGGTCAATGGCTTGGATGCATTGGAAGACGAGCATGGGGACTGCGGAGGCGTCGCGGGCGAAGAGATCGTCGAGAGAGGTGGCGAAGACGCGGTGGGCGGGAGCGGGGGAAGGGGATCGAGGGCCGGGTGCGAGGGCGACGGGAATGGAGCCAGTGGTTTGGTGATGTGGAGAGAGGGAGGAGAATTGGTCGCCAATCGGGGTGGAGTGGTTGGGAAGGCTGCGCTCGGAGGGATGTTGTGGGTAAGGTGATGCGGCGGGAGAATCGTATGCTCGCTGGACGGGCGAGACGGGATCGTGGGATTGCTTGACGGCGAAGGAGGAAGGTGGAGCGGTGTCTGCTGGTGAGTAGGGTGCATAGGGTGCTGTTGATGAAGGTCCTCCTGACTGGGGGAATCTGCTGCTTGCTGAGCCAGGTTGCGAGATGCCGGATGTCGGTGCTGCAAAGGTGGATCCTCCCAGTGTTGGTGCTGTGAAGCTGGAACCTCCTCCGCTTGTAGGGTTCATCGCTAAAGGTGAGTGGCTTGTTGCTGGAGGCGCTGCTCGTGGTTGTTGCGTCTTGGGTGCCAGAGTCGGGTGTTGCTCGTACTTGATCTCGCTGGGCCGAGAGACCTTGCTGGCGTGTCCAGCCATGAAGTGATGGAAATCGACATCGTTGTCAATCTCGCTGACCATGTCTCGCAAGCTCTTGGGTCCTGCCGGGCCTGTCGTTTCACTCAATGGTGTGACCGCCAGTCCGTTGCCGAGAAGCAGCTTCTCGTTGAATGTTGCTAGAACGTGTCAGTCAACCCTGTCCAGACATGTCAGGATATCCACACTCACCAAACTTCTGCAACTGCAACGTCAACGCACTATCGCTCTCCCTGATCAACTCCAACAAAGCCCTCACCGCCCTGGGCCTCATATCACTCAACAACCACTCCCTCTGACTCTTCGCCCCTCTCACCTTTTCCTCATAATCCGCATCGGCCGCCTGCGTCTTCTTCAACAAATCCTGCTCATGCTGCTCCGCACTCTTCGGACCCTTCAAACCCAACCTCCTCCCCGCTTTCGTATCCCCCGTCCTCGCACGATCATAATCCTCCGCCAGGGAGTCATACCTCGCCTTCGCCTTTTGCATCGCCTGTTCCGCGTCCGAAGCTTTCTTCTCGGCATCTAGACCCTCATGTTTCCACTGTTTGCGCCCGCGCTCCATGTTGGCAGACAAGAGATCGAGATCTTCGTGCATTTGGTGTAGAGAGAGGGCGAATTGCATCCCGTTGTCGGCCATGCGTTCGTGTACGCGAAGGACTTCGCCGAGTTGGTGCGCGTAGGAGCCGCCGCGCATTTCGGTCCGTTTGACGTTTTCGAGCTGGGCTTGGGTTAGGCGTTTGAGGCCTTTGGCTTGTTCTTCTTCGAGGTTGGAGCGTTTCTTGAGGAATTGGGCGAAGTCGCGGGTGGAAGCGATGCTTTGCTTGAGGCGGTCGAGGAGGGTGGTGACTGTGAAGGAGGTTTGTCAGTACTTGAACGGTGTCTTCGAATGTGTGCTATGCGTACTGCCAATGTTGGAGTTCAGAACCTCGTCCGTTCTTGAGTTCGAGGCAGACGATCCATTCGGTTTCGATGCGCCGCCATTGCTGAATGCTGCTGGTGCGTTCATCTCTGGACTCACTGGGGCGGACCCGTTGTTGGTCGGGCCAGCTCCATTGCTGTCGTCGATGAATTCGACCATTTCGCTATTGTTGTATGCAAATTGGTGAGGCGATCTCGATGGGATGAGTAGGGCGAGGTGGTGGTGGTGGTGGTGGTGGTGTGTGAAGCAATAGAGAACAAGAAGCAAGAAAGCAGGTCCCGTCGTCTCGCTTCAAGATTCCCGTCCCTCTTCTCCCATACGACGTCGCGCTTCAGCCACAACCTCCACGCAATGTGAGGCTTGAAATCGGCATCGGCATCGGGAGAGGCCGCCTGCCGTTCCGTTCCAATCTCGATGGCCCCCGCCCCCAAGCTTCAAAACCTTGTACATTAACTTACGCATGACGATCGTGTTGAAAGAAGAACCTAGAGAAGAGCTACTCGACTTCCATCTTCCTCTCCAACTACAACAACAACAACATCAACGACAAACACCGCCAAAATGCCCTCCTCAACCACCGACCAACTGCCCACCGAGGTCGTAACCTGCCTCCGCAATGCCCGCTTCGTACGTCCCCATGTTCCCCTCCCTCACACCACCCACCAACTAAACACCTCACTCAACAGCTCCACCTCGCAACCTGCACCAACAACACCCCCCACGTCTCCCTAATGCACTACACCTTCCTCCCCTCCAACTCCTTCCCCTCCCAATCCACCACCAGCACCACCCTCCCCTCCGGTCCCACAATCATAATGACCACGGACCCGCACTCCAAAAAAACCACAAACCTCCTCGCCAACCCCTCCGTCTCCCTCCTCGTCCACGACTGGGTCTCCACCCGCCCTCCCTCGACCACCTCCGCAAACGCCTCCGACCGCGAACGATCCCCAGCATCCGGCCATCGGAGTTCCCTCGCGGCGATGTTGATGCAAATGAACTCCACCGCCGTGTCCTCGATTTCCGCGACGATCAATGGCGCGGCGAGGGTGTTGGAACAAGGGACGGAGGAGGAGAGGTGGTGTAAAGAGCAGCATTTGGCGAACAATACGTTCAGTTCAGATGGGAGTGAACAGGGGAGTTTGGGTACATCACCGGAAGAGAGGACGGGGGATAGTGGCAGAGGGAGTTATATCGCAGATCAGGATGTGAGGGTTGTGGTGGTGGAGATCAAGGGCGGGAGGATTAGTGATTGGAAGGGTGGGGTGAAGGAGTGGAGTGTTGCCGGGAGTGGTGGGCAGGATGGGCAGGGGGAAGATGTGAGGAATGGGGATAGTAGGACGCTGGTGAATGGTGTGGCGTGATGAGCACTTCTCTTGAGAAAGGGATATGAGGATCCATGGCGATGTTGAAGGAAAAGCGAGGGCAGAATGAGGAGTGAGGGGATGACCGGGGATTGGGACAAGGAGAGGAAAGGCAAGCAAACGGAAAGGAAAGGGACGCGGGAGTGGAACATCGCTCGGCTCGAGAAACATCGAACGACAGTGCCAGTGAAGCAACGAAGATACGGCCGTGTTGAAAAGGTCTGCCACAAACCAAGTCAACCACAGAGTCACGACTTGAACATGTCTACCACATTGCAAATGTCTCGGGCAAGAAGTCGATTTCGGAACCCACGGGTCATCATTCGCGACGAGTGTCAAAGCAAACTTGAGTATGCAGAAGGAAGACTTATGCCAGAAGACGATCATAGCGAGCTGGGATTCATCGTTTCTGGATTGTAGCAAACAGAAAAAAATCAAGGCTGTTCTAAGATATTCTTCCTTCCTCTCCCAATTTCACCACTCACACACTTTTTCATCATACACTCCCCTCTCCCTTTCCATTCACAACTCATCCCTCCCCTGCTCCGCCTTCGCCTCTCCCGTCGCCTTCGCCTCCTGAACCACAACCTCCTCCTTCGCCAAATCCTCCGCAACCCTCACATTCTCCGCCGGCGCAGTCTTCTCCTCACCAACCTCCAACTCTCCCTTTGTCTCCTGATCCACTCCATCCGCCCTCGTACCCGCCTCAACATCCTGTCCTTCCTCGACGAAATCTCCATCGCCTTCAACTTCATTCCCATACTGATCCACCATCCTCGTCTTCGTTTCATAACGCGTGGAGAAGCTGACTTCTCCCTCCATGGCTGCGACCTCCTCCGGGTCGAGGAGGTTGCCTTCTTCGTCGCGGTACTCGATGCGTTCTTCCGTGTAGTCTTCGACGCCGGCGTTGTTGACGTCCGCGCCCAGGGTGACGACGACTTCTTTGGCCGGATCTTCGGCGACGGGTGGGGCGGGGCCGCCGACCGCTGCTTGAGGGGTTTGTACGGCGGCGCCGGCTGCGGATGGGACGGCGAGGGAGTATTCGGCATACTGAGATGGGTTAGCTGTGAAGAGGAGGTCAAGGACAGGGGGACTTACCGAGTCGTAGAAGTTGTTGCAGTCCCAGTCCCAAGTCGACAACAGCTTGACGCGCTTGCACTCGGATTTGGTCCAGGTGTTGCCGTAGCCCAGAGGAGCGTACAGGGAGAAGACGACGACGGACAGTGCGAGGAAGACCGTGGCGAAACCCCATCCCGCGACGGGCTTGTCGCGGAGGGTGAAAGCACCGACCTTGATGCGATTGAAGTTGAAGTCAAAGATCTGGCACAGAGCGATGATGGCAAAGTACAGTGCAGGAAAGTAGTGGTGTAAGAAGAGCTGACGCCGCATGAGGAAGAATGGGAAGTAGTGGAAGCCCCATCCGAGGACCGTCATGCCGACCTCGTAGTCAAAACGGCGGAATGTGAGGTCCTGGTAGTCATTGCAGGCGCGTTGCCAGCGGAGGAGAGCGAGACCCTTGAATGCGAAGTAGAGTCCAATAGCGGCAGTGCTGGCCCACCAGATGAGTGGGTTGCCAATGAGGTAGATTTGGCGATGGTCTTTGCCCCAGAAGTTGATGCCACGAGAGAGCAGAGGCCACGATGGAGGGCGCGAGTCCCAAGCGTGAGAGTCGACCAGCCCGGCGTTGGTGGTCCACATCACTTGTTGAAGCTCCCAAAATTTGCCAAAGAAACCCGGATTGCGGTAGTTGACCTTCTCGGCATCTTGACCCATATTGGGGTGGACGTTGCTTTCGACATACCAGAGGCTGTTGGGGAGAGTGCCCTGTTTAGCACAGGTGACTTCTTGCTGCTCGAATCCCCACTTCGGAAGCTTGACTTTGTGCGAGAAGAGGGCGCATCCAGACATGATATGGATCAGTCGGAACTTGGTCTCAATAGTCCGCAGACGCTCCTTGGCGACAGCGCCATCAGACATCTTCTTTTGGATCTCGACTCGGAAAAGGTCGTTGGCGTCTCCAGCAAAGCCCTTGTAGCCGTATGCTGAAACCTCGTTCTGCCAATCCGCCTCAGTGACTGGGGGTCGGACGTCGTGAGAGTGGACGCGGCGGTCGGTGGTAAGGTGGTACAGCTTGAGGATACTGCCATCGACAATCCATTCTGGCTTGAGGGTGTCCCACGCCAGTGGGCCAACGACGGACGTGTTGCCAGTCGGGTCAGCCGCCCAGTCAATAGGTTGAGTCTGGTTCTCAACCAGGAAGACATTATTCTCATCCTTGTGTGGGTAGAGAGTAATCTGCTGCTGCTTGCTGCCGGTCGGGTACATGTGAGAGTGGGAGTGCAGATATCCTCCCTGAGTGTTGTGGTGACGAATACTGATGCGTGAACCGAATGCAACATCGGCAGGAACATCTGCCATTCCTTTAGAGTTGAGCGTAGACTGGAACTCGCTGCTCATGAATCCGTCGCCGTCACCTGGGTTGACGAGGCAGATGAAGTGAATGGCAAACATGGCCATGTAGAA
The DNA here is from genome assembly GCA_000983655.1 of Zymoseptoria brevis. Lineage (NCBI taxonomy): Eukaryota > Fungi > Ascomycota > Dothideomycetes > Mycosphaerellales > Mycosphaerellaceae > Zymoseptoria > Zymoseptoria brevis. Next base: position 41,283 of record JYJE01005720.1, on the reverse strand, counting down.
ACCGACCGGGATGATGATCAAGCAGAAAATGCGGGCAAAGAGGTGCTTGAACCAGACGCGAGTGGTGACATTCCTGGTGTCACCGAGAAGGACCCAAAGTTGGAGTGCGGTCAAAGAGCCAACCCAGGCGATTGTGAAGAGACCGACCCACTTGACACTCGCGGTTGCACCCAGTGTAAGACCAGTCGCGGCCAGCCAGAACCACCAGCTGGGAGTGAAGGCATATTTCGGACCAAGCTCGTGCTGGTTGATGAAGGAGAACCATGACAGCGCAGTGAGCGCCGTGAAGCCGATCAATGGCGAGTCCAGGAGGATCAGTCGAGATTGAGTGGTGAAGCCGTTCTCAAAGGTGAGAAGTCCCGCAGCAAGGAAAGCAGTGACGCTCCTGCAGCCCACAGCCTTGAGCGTGAGGTACATGGTCGGCACAGAGAGCACTCCCAGCAGCGCAGGAAGCAGTCGCATGGCCACATATGGCACCTGAGGCTCGAGGTAGTCGTTTCCAATATCCTTGAAGTCAAAGTTGCCATCGAACCCAGCGAGCCAGCCCGACAGTGTGATCAACAGCTTGGCGAGCGGCGGGTGGACGTCCATGAAGAACTTGCCCTTGATGTACTTGCTGGCGAATCCTCCAAAGTGTACCTCGTCGAACACAACGCTGGTCGGCTGGTAGATGCGAAAGAGCCGCACGAACAGCGCGATCAGGGTGACGACTCCGCATAGCTGCCAATCACTGCTCTTGAGGTGGAGGATGTTGTTGTCGCGCACGCCGACGGATGTGTAGGTGCCATTGGGATAGGGCGGCTTGTCTGGGCTGGTCTGGACGAGAGTGGGTGCTGGCGCGGCGACGCTGGTTCTCGACTGCGGCAGGTCGGAGCGCCTTCGTGGGGCCGAGTTTTCGTCCAAGGCAGCCATGGCGACGGAGGTGGTGTTTCGGCGGAGTCGGTGGTCGGCCTCGAGGGTTTGATATATCGTGGGGAGCTTCACGCGCTCATGCGGCGAGCAAGGATGATCTTCAGCCGCTGAAACCTTGACAGCTGAAAGGGCGTTTTGCAGGGAACGCGTGTGATGGAAGTGAAGTGAATGAACGACGGCGAGCAATCAAGCACGCGAAGAAGGGCTCAAAGGGAGAGGAGGAAAGAAAAGGTGGATTGTTCACCAAAGGAGGTGCAGGAGTATGAAATTGAACGGGTTGGACGGGATGCAGCTCTCTCGGACTCTCCTCGCCGGTAGAACTACGTGTCGTGTATTTTCAGTATTTTCAGGGCGCGGAACACGACCAATCCAGGGGTCCAATTCGGGTCCACGTTCTCTAGCGATCGCGATCCTCACAAATGCTTCTTCTATGAGACATTGAAAATCCAGATCTACTTCTACTTGCCTTGCCATCCATCTTCATCAATGGTGTATATCCGCAGTGTTCGTTGCTTGCTCGGCGCCGTCTTCGCCAAAAGAGACGTCTACAAGACTTTCCACCCATAGTCCTCCAATCTTTCTCGGGCCAGCCTTGTAGTTTGCGAATGGCACGCTACTCGCTTCAAGTGCAAAGTGCAGCTATACAAAGACTCTCATCGCATCCATGCCACCTCATGGCACGTCATCTCGACACTCACGTTTGGCACGCACTGAGAGACGGAGAACGAGCCGGCTGCGTCGACACACCGTCTGGCGATAGAGCCGCACCAACCCCAACCCCGCGTCGACTACAAGCGAGCGCTTCGTCAACGACTTTACCGGGGTCGACTGCTACACTGCGCCTAATACGATGAGCGGCAAGAGGTACGCAGTCTTTGGACTGCCTTGATTTCTTTCGCTCAATTTGCTTTGCTGCTGCCTTTTTCCCCAACTTTCTACCATCATTGATCCTGTACTAGCAGCACCAAGGTACCTTACAACATCTCGAGCTAGGGAGCTCCCGTGGCTGCAGGAGCTGTCTTCTATCGAAAAGGTGTGCGAACTAACACTCACATTTCCGCGCATCATCCAATACTGACTTACCATGGGCGCCATCCTCTCAACGCCGTGGCGTATGGAGACTTCGTCGGAGATTGCCTCATGGCTCTCTTTCGCGGCCACCGCCATTGGACTCGGCGGCCTTATCAGCCAGATCAGCATCATCAACGACAAACTCGATCCATTTCACGCCAACCGCTCTCCAAACTACCTGGGCTTCTGGTACGACCGTCAGGACCGACGCTCTTGGTGGCAGAGTCTCGTGAAAACCACCCTTGTACGGACGTCACATGGTGGCTGGGCTCGGTCGAGGTTTCTGTGGTAATTCATCTCTCCATCTTACTCGTCTGCCTGCCTTCAAGCCGCCTGGAAAAGCCGGCTGGGCCGTCATACTGGCGATATTCCACGCGGAGGACCTGTCTCCTGTGCGACCAATTTCGTCGTCCTCGTCAGATGAAGTCGAGAAGGGTCTGTTTTCTCACATTGCCACGGGATTGAGCTCCAGAAGTGCCGACTCGGTTCCGTCTGAATACACCGAATGGAAGTCCTTGGAAAAGATTCCGCTTGTGCTCCACCAGCGCCACGCATGCGTTCCGATATCGCGAGCCTCCCTCATCACCATCATGATCCTAACCAACACCCGTCCGGTGTTCTCCTACAGCGATGCTTCGGGCCACCGCTCTGCGTACGCATCCTACAATGGCCAGTGGTACCTCAATTGGTCCATCGGACAAGATGCAGTTGTGCACTTTGCGCCGCACGACTCCCACAGTGCCGCCACGGACGTCTATCCTCGGACGTTTCCACAGCGGATCGACGCCTGTATTCACATGCTCGTGGGTATTGGCTATGCGCCATCCGAGAACTTGCAGGTCGCCCTTTTGTGGTCGCAAGACAGCAGGAGTCTACAAGCTCGAGCATACGGCGAAAGGATTCCCAGGCGCTCATGGCGCTCGCCATCTCTACAACATGCTCGGCGGACGAGTCTACGACATCGACTTCATGACCGCGCGGAAACAGCTTTCCCAGGAAGAGCCACTAGCCACAGACACCATCACTCTAGCCTTGCCCAGCCGCGACAACCCCCTCGAGACCGTGACCATGCTTGTGCCCTCCAATGAGCAAGCCATAATCGCCCACGTCCTCGACTGCCTTCCCTGGAACCACCTCTCATGGAGCATGCATCGCGGCTTCCGCGACATCCTCCTCGCCTACTCCAAACCCATCATGGACTCCCATCGCTCTATACTCGCAGACCTCTGCCGTTCCACCGTCGCATCCAACCCAGAAGCTCTCATCGCTCAAGGCTGGCGTCCGCACTTTGTCCGCTCCAGCATGGGCGACATGGCTGCTTCAGCCATCCTGGCCGGGAAAGGCGACTCGGGCGATCTCGTGCGGGTCGTCACTGCGATTGTGCGAGTCATTGCTGACGGGTGGAGTGTGGAAGAGCTGGACTGCGTAGACTTTTGGCGACGGCAGGGTGCTGTAAAGAGTGTGCCGGAACGGCTGGATGTCGCTTCTGCTGTTGCGCTTACGAAAGTGTTCGTGGTCGAGTGGAGCCAGGAGTTCGACTATCAGATGTATCACGACTTACCGACATCGCTGTACTTTGCGTAGGTATGAGATGTCTAGTCGTTGAGCATCAATTCCTTGCCCCGTCGGACACCTGCTCCAATCGTCCCGCCCACCCGCGCGTCGGGATTCCGCGGGAGAAGTCAACGAAGGTGAAGTATCAGTATTCGAGCAAGAAGAGCGGCCTGCGAAAATCCTCTTCCAAAGCCGAGGCAAATAGTTTTGAGCCTCCTAAAGAAGGCCGTACAAACCACCTCGTCCAGACCTAGCAAACACCAAGGCGCCATCAGAACTCCAGCAAGGAAACCCAGAGAAACCAGCCATGACGTCCGAAATCCCCATCATCCGCTGGAATCCTCCTCCTCGCTCAATTGCTTCAAGACAGGCCAACGTCCGCGGCTTTCGCCGCTGGTCTACGGCGGATACATCGGGCAGTCAAACGTCTTGCCATCTTTAGCCAGCTTGCATGGCTTCGAAGTGTCCTGGCACGGGTTTTGCTGCACACACCGATGGTCAGAAAGGACGTTCTTTTCGGGCGGCGAATTTTCAACGGGAACATACCTGATTGCAATACCCGAAAGTCTCTTTTCCGTCGATGAACTCGATGCAATATCCCCAGGCATGGGTTGGGTTTGGGTCGACGAGGGTGTCGGGTTTTTGGCAGTTCTGTGGCGTGGTGGTGAGCGGAGACCGTGATGGTGACAAGGGTGAGATGAAAAGAGGCACGCACGGCAAGAGCGACGGGCAAGAGCGACGCTAGAGCGAGGAAGATGGTGGGCTTGGAGAAGTGCATTTTTTCCAGGTCTGCCGTTGGGCAGTTATCTTTTCCTGCAAGCGTGGAAGTGGAGTGTTGACAAGAAGTAGAGAAAGCAACGGCGGACATGAAGATGGTTGGTCATAAACCAGGCCAGCCGAGACGCCCGGCCTGGAGCACGGTCCCGACACGTCGAAGAAAGCTACGTCCAATGTCACGACGAACAGGCCACAGCCTTACAAACCGCAGCACCACGGATCACATCGTTCTTCGAAATGTCGTGAGTACCCCGTTGCATTGGAAACTCAAAATTGCCTGACTTCCGAAAATTGAGGAAGTAACTCGCACAGAGCGTTCCCGATCCATGGCGGCGCCTCGAAATAGTCATCCTCTCAGACCTGGCCGAAATAGTTGGTTCAACATGGCCTGGACACCCGTCCAAGCCCATAAAGTCGCCAGCGGCCAGCCACTCCATGCCATTGACCACTCACTCCACCAACCCACCGCCCTCCCCCCCCCATCCTAATCCTCACGGACAAGTCCCCGACATGCCATCATCCGCGATATTGCAACCCTTCGTAACGTCCCTGCATGGTGTCCCTTCGCAGGACAACACGACAGACATCATCGGGATGAGATGCAAAACCTTGCCGATCGCATCAGTGGTGGATTGATTTTGCGTCACAGTACCTTTCTGCGTGGCGCTTCGATCTGCTCCGGAGCCTGTTTGCGCGAGCCGGGAACTCCGACGTCGCAGACGTCGTGCAGTGATTGGAGGCCCAGACGTTCGTTGGAGTTCAGTTTGCTGGTGGGTAGGTCGGGTCCTAAGGGAAGTTGAGGCGAGAGGGATGGTGCGTCGAGGGAGGGAGGGAGGGAGGGAGGGAGGGAGGGAGAGAGGGAAGGGGGATTTACGCTTGCGAGGACGGTGGAGAGGAGGGTGAGGAGCAGGGTGATTGTGAGGAGCTCCATCGTCGGTCTGAGGACTTTTCTGTGCGCGAAGGTCAGGAGATATGGCTAACACGAAGGCGGTGGCAGTGCGGAGTGGGAGGAGCAAGAAAGTGAGGCGGGAAAGAAAGCAGGGCGGTCGTATATGCACTGTCAGCCAGAATCGACATGGATTCCCGTCCAGTATCACCATGGGCGAATTTCGCGGCTACGAGCATCACACGCAGTCGAGACCCTCCCTGCACCTTGATCACTCTCGCCGCGGCCGCTCTCGGTGTATGCTACCGCCACGAGATGAGAGGCGGGTTCCACACCGGTGGTAGGTATACTACACCTCCGTCGTCCCAAGCTGCTCTGTCGAAGACTTACCGCCTCAATTGCATACTGTGAAGATGGCAGCGAATGCCTTGCCAAAACGTGCCAATATACGTTGCTTTCCTTGTGTGGACTCGCTATGGAGCTGGGCTGATACTGATATCAGTACATTGCGCAGAACGGAGGAGATTGGTGCCCATGTCCCTTGTACTGCTGCGATGACCCAGCAGCCGGCGGACCAGCCTATGTGAGGGAGACTTGCACTCTCGCTGCGAGCCATTTATGCACGCAGGACTTGACGAGGACGAAACTTTGACCACGGGGCTGTGTGAAAGGGTCTTCGATGGCTTGCTGGGATTGGATTGTTGCGCGATGACCGTTCTGATGACCCCGTTGCCGGTACCGCCGATGTCTTCGATGCGCAAGCGTTCCGACTCCGGCAACCTCGAGCATCGACGGCCGAAGGAGGAGCCAGCTAGCCATACAAGACGCTTCGTACAGCTCGCACGATTCTCCAATCTTCTTCGTTTCTGCCCGTCTTATTCGCATCTCATCCCTTTCCAGCCCCTCGTAGTTCGCCATCGCCATCCTCCAATTAGACATGCTTCTGTTCCTCTAGTCCCCCTTCATCGCCAGCTTGGAATTCAATACCGACCCTCATTCCCATCCCGCATCATCCCTCCCTCGCCTTCCCATCCAGCATCGCCCTCTCTTCCCTCTCGTTCACATCCGCCCTCCCTCCAAATCCCGCCTCACGATCATCCTCGTCTCCCTCATCCGACGACATCACCACAACCCCCGGTCGAACTCGCAACCCCGTCTCAGGCGCCCTCATCGAGAACACCACATCTCGCATCGAAGCCACGACAAGTCTGAGAGTATCCTATTCTCAACAGCGTGGTCAGTCCACGATACCATTGAGGTCCGAGCAACGAGCGGGAAAGGGTCAGACAGAGAGACGAAACCTACCATCTGTAGACCGTCGTTGAGTCGGTACACTTTCTCTTCGCTCAAAGTTCAATTTTCATGCGAGCTTTACTTCAATCAATCGACTGTAAGTCTAGTTCGTGATTCGAAATCGGCATATATCTTCATCCGCGGCAAAAATGTCTCAAAGTAGCGACGCGCTTCGCCACAAATGATGAAGGTCGAGAAAACAGCGAAGAGCCTTACGACGACGAGGTTCTTGTACCCTCTCCTTCCCCCATCTCCACACCATGTCTCACACCTCTCCACCAAACGATGATGCATCAAAACGCACCGCATGCAGGACAGCCGCAGACGGAAGCGCAACTCTAATGCTAACTCTTGTGGAACCGTCCGGGGAAACACTTTCCTATCGAGGAAGGAAGGCACGTGAGGTCCTTCTCCATCGGTCGGGATCTTAGGTTTGTTTGCTTGCGGCATGTTTTGCGGGAATAATGGTGCCTGGTGATTGTGGTGATGCTTGAGAGGATTTTCGTGGCGAGCGGATCATCATCATATTATATGGTCTGTGTTGTTCTTGCTGGCGTCGCCCGTACCCAATATCGTACATTCATTGGAGATCTCATCGGTCGAGGACTCCTACCCTTGCCAGAGTCATCGATCCGTCCTCACTCTCAGCTCACATTTTCCACTACCATCTTCTCAGCTTCCCATCGAGTGCTTCTGCACCCTACTCCTCTTCTCCCTCCGGACCTCACCTCTCCGCCTACTTCTTCTTCTTCTTCTCCTCCACCGGCACATTCTCATGCTTGATAGTCAAACACCAAATATCCAAATAATCACAAATGCTCACAATCACATCCAGCACAAAACTGCCATGCACGCCGACCGCGAGCCCCAAACACGTAAACATGAACGCGACCTGGTACGTTCCCTCTCCCAGAGAACTCGGCCACCCTGCCCAGTGCCCGACGTTCCTCTGCAGCACCGGTCCCAGACTGTCCAGCACGCCGTATACCAGCGGCAAGACGATGACGTTGTGGTAGGGGAAAGAGGACTTGGTGAGGTGGGCGGTGATCATCAGGCCGACGGAGTAAGCGTTGATCAGCGCCACGTAGAGAATGAAGGGGACCAGGTGGTGGTGCAGGATGATGGGTTGGAGGTAGAGGTAGGAGATGATCAAGAACCAGGATGCGGCGAAGGGGAGGAGACCGAGGAGTGCGATGCGGGTACGTTGGCCGCGCTCACGACGGGCTTGGAGGACGTTGCGGGAGGACTCGAGCACGTTGCCGATGAGCATGAGCCCGCCGTACCACATGTAGAAGTCGCCAAAGTCCATGGTGTAGAAGACGGAAGGGAGGAAAGAGAAGTGCGGAACGCCGAGGGTGGGAAGCATGGGTTGTAGCCAGTAGGAGCCGCCGGTGAAGGCTGTGATGCCGTAGACGATGCAGAGGGTGAGGATTCCTTCGACCGGGCCGGAGACCAGGCCGAGGGTGAGGGTGTGGGTGTGGTATTCGTCCCAGGTTTGGACGTAGAAGGTGAGGAGGCCTGCACGAGGAAGTTAGCATCATACCGCAGTTGGATCTGGGGTAATGAAGAAGGCTGCGAGCTCACCTCCAAACATAACCATGACCGTCCTCCATCCCATTCCAAACCTCATGCAAGCCGCAAAAACCAGCACTTCCAACCCCGTATTCAACGCATCAACACCATGATCAAACAGCTCTCCCAGCGGTCCACTTTGTCCCGTTCGTCGAGCCTGCGTGCCATCAATCGCATCCAGGGTCTGGTACAAGAACAATCCAATCGACCAGGACGCATACACCCAACTCGGACATTCCTGGTCGAGAGTCGGGGTGTAGTAGAGAAGAGTGAGGATGTTGATGATGACGAAGGAGAAGCCCAGGAGGGTGATGGCGTTGGGCGCGACGGTTAGGGGGAAGAGTTTGACGACTTGCGACCACCAGTAGGGTTTGAGAATGTACTGGGAGAGGAGGGATTTGTCGACGCCTGGGGGTGGAGTTTAGTGTCGAGTGCCGAGACATTGGGGTTCAGATGTGCACGTACCGGAGTATTTGTACTCTTTCAGCTTGGGGAGCTGTTCTTGTCGGATGTAGCCCATTTTGATGTGGACACCTGGGAGGTGTTGACCTGTGCTTATACTCGACGCGTAAACGTGCGTGCCGGAGCTCTTCGCTGGTGGTCGAGGATGTCAATCGGAAGTGTCTCCCAGTAGCAGTGATGTTCCGGAAAGAAGTGAGACGTTTGATCTTGCTTGAATTGTCTGAAGTGAGGTCGAGTTTCGCGCTGTTTTGGCAGGTTAGTTCTACAAAGTTTCTGGACGCGCTTGCCAAATGACGTCGCCGAGTCGCGAAAACAATCCAAATTCCTCGAGCCTCGACGCTCGACGGAAACACGTGCGTCAACAAGATATGACAGTTGATGGAAGCGGACATTGCGGCTCAGAGATAAGTGAGAGCATCAGGGCGAAGTGCACGTGGAAAGGGACAATGCTGATCTGCTATGCTCATACTCTGCTCTGCTATGCAGGGGTCGAAGCGGGCTCGCTGCTTCTTGGCCCGTTGAGTTCCCAGCGTAGCATGTCTGAAGCTTGGTGACGAGGCTCGTGTTGACAAGCGACAAGCAGAGCCATTAGCTCCCTCGTGGTAGTCAAGAGCGTCCACCTTCGCACAGCATAGCCTATGCTTCCCACTGCTTGCGATATCCATGCCTCTTCCCTTGTCATTTTGCTCCTTCGTCTTCCATGTTTCCGTCCTCTCGCTTACTCCGTACACCGAACCGTCCTCGGACTTCCTCCAACCGCATAGACTACCATCCTCCTGACGTGCTTGCTCTTTCCATCACTACATGCAAGATGCGTTGCTCAACCGATCGGGCTCCACGGCAGAGGCATCATGATACGGCTCTTCATGGACTGAATGAGTGGGACCGTCTTGTGGACCTGTAATCGCAAATCGTCAGTCCGATGTCTCCGTACGAAATCGTGTCCATATCCGTTGGACTCACCGTCTCGCCCCAGCCAGGCACACTCCAGCTCTGCTCTCTGTTCGCGCGACGCTGCTCCAGATCCGCAAACTGCCAGAGATGGTGGACCTCATTGAGGGAGCCGATTTGGACGAACCAAGCTGTTGTCACACCAGTCAGCACATCCTTTACACCTCCATATCGTGTCAATCCATACCTCCAACACCCTCCATAACCTCTCTCCTCGCCGCCAACCCCTTCTGCCAGTGGGTCTCCCACTCGAGCAGGTTACCCGGGTGCAGTGTGTACGATCGCAACTCGAAGACGCCTCCCAGCTGACGCGGCGGAGAAGTCGGCCAGAAGCGGAACTCTTGCATCAGAGAGACTTCCTTCTTGGTGATGAGTGTCTTGAGTTTCTTGTCGAAGCCGGCAAAGTCCGGGTGGTGTTGGATGGTGTTGAGGGAGGCGTGGTAGCCTTCGTAGCGCTGATATTCCCAGATGTGGACTGTTGTAGCATATCGTGTCAGTAGTGCCAATCTCCATCCATATTCTCAAGGTATCCTCACCGAAAGTATCACAGTCTCCCACCTCCGTCCTCCAGCTGCCCACTAGATGCACCTTATTCTCCGCTGCATCCGCCACCTTTGGATACCACCCGCCCACCAACTCGACATACTCGTCCACCTTGTCCGGCTTCACCTCATGCAGCACAATACTATGCACATACTTGCCCCTCGCCAGAACCTGGGAGAAGCTCCTCTCAATCTCTCGATCCATCTCCCTCCCCTCCTCAGTCCCATGAATCAGACTGCTAAACAGCCCAGTTCCCTTCTTCTTCCCATCGGCGGAGGCGGAGTCCAGTCCGCGCGCGGCTTCGGCTTCTGCGGAAGAATTTAGTGAGCCTAGACCCTGCGTGACGACGTCGGGGGTATCTTTGGCAGCGACGGGGGTGTTGTTGTCGACGATGGAGGCAGCAGAGGACATGTAGGAAGAAGAGGAGGAAGATGACGACTTAGCGGCTTCTGATGCAGCATTAATGGACGCAGACTGACTGTCTTTTTCTTTCTTGGCGCGGTGGTACTCGGCGAGGTTGTCGCGGAAGGCTTTTTGTTTGGCGGCGAAGGTTTGGGCGTCGTTGGGTTTGATGTCGGAGAGGGCGGGGGCTTTGAGCCATGGGGAGGTGGTGGTGAAGGTGCGGAGGGAGGGGGTGGTGGTGGAGGGGGCAGATGCCGCAAAGCGGGGTACGAGGCGACGGGTGTACATGGTTGGAGATATGTCTGCTTGCAGTCGCGAGCAGGCGTGGGTGTAGGAGTGGATGTGTGGTATGAAAGTGTTATGAGGGTGGTGATGGTATTGTTTGGTGTTGTCCAGTCGCGGGGGGTGCACGTCGGCCCGTCGTCGGTGTAAGGTAGATGGAGCTCTCTCCTTCTCTTCTCGGTTCAGTCAATGCCTGCGTCCCGCTGCGTTCAGATGCCCTGGTCGATGGTCGCTTTGTACCGGTCTTTGGTTGGTGTGCGGTGTGCAGCACGTCGTTAGCGAGCAGGTCAGCTCTGCGAACGTGATGAGCTCCATGCACCTTCCCCACTTTCCCCAGGCATCTGGACCAATCAGAGATGATACCCAGTCTCACTACGACATGGACTCGAGCAGATGCAACGATAGCACTGAGGATCAGTACGACGACACGACAGTACACAGAGAACTTGAGCATGAAGAACGACCTCGTGCATAGAATACTATAGCCCATGGAGATTCAGATCTTACCCCTAAGCACTGCGAATGGCCCAGAACTCCATGCAATCTATTCGCTCAAATACGCAACAACGACTCCCGGCCATGCCTGCCTCTATATGCCCCAAATGCACCACCAATACTCCTCCATATGACCCAAGAATGCCAATTCAATTCCGCTATGCAGCCCTCCCCCTCTCATCTGCTTCTCACTTCCACTCCTCAACAACCCACCTCCTAACAGCCTTCATAAACTTGAAGAACCCCACATTGAACTCCTCATGCCCATACTTCCGATCAACCACCCTCTCCGGAAACGCAATCCCAGCGCCTCCCAGACCAGGCACAACCTCCTCCCCACCAGCAAACTTAAACACTCCCCGATCATGATCAAACACCACCTGAATCTCCCTCCCGGTCTTCCCATCCTTCAACGTCGGCAACGGGTTACGCGTATACCCCACCGCTTGCACGACGTGGCTGCAATCTTTCATCTCCCTCTCGTACGTCTCCTTCTCGGCACCCTTCTCGTAGGCGAATTTCGTGATGACATTACGCACGGGACTGGAGGCCATGGTCTCGGGTTCGAGGTTTTGGCGAGCCCAGACTGCTGCTTCGCCTTTTAGACCGGTGTTGTCCCGTGCGATGAAGTCGGCTTCGTATTCTGCGTATCGGAGGGGGTGGCGGGTGAACCATTGGACGTCGAGGTCGGGTTTGCTGCTCAGCGCAAGGCGGGTGAGGTTCATGAGGACCAGAACAGCAGAGTGACTTGCTCCTACGACGCCAATGGTTGTCGGACCAAGCGGCGCCAGGAGAGCGGAGAGCTTTGTTGGCGATAGAGCGTCGTCCAATTCGATATGCTTAACCGGCAGATCGACAGGTAGAGGTGGCTCAGAGGGGTGCGAGCCCGTACAAAGAATCACCCGCTTCGTCTGCACAGTCGTCGCGGGCTGACTCTTCCCCGCCGCGATCGCCACAGACCATCCACCTTCCCCACTGTTCAATACCGCCTCCCTGACATTGCCCTTCTCCGCCACGACGCCCGGAGTCCTCACCAACCCCTCCGTCAACATCGAACAAATGTCTCCCGCCTTGCCGAGATCACACCCCTTCTCCTGATCCAGCTCCCGAATCGCCCTCAATACTTCCGGCTGCGACTTCCCGCCCACAATATCCCGGAACGGGGCCGTCGCTTCGGCAAAGTCGACGAATAGCTTCACCTTTGTGTTTGAAGGGACTTCACGGTAAGCGCGGTTGATACGACCGCCATTGAAGGCGCCGTCGACCCAGAGAATTGGTTGGATTTGTTGTTCGAGGAGGTTTCCGACGGCTGTGATTCCTGCTGGGCCGGCGCCGACGACGAGGGCTTCGTAGGAAGGGTGAGAGGAGGGTGGGTGATTGGAAGTTGATGCCGAGCGGGTTTGAGAAACATGGGTGTTCATGTGATTTGTTTGGGTCGAGTAGTACCGTACTGGAGAAGAAGGGCGTACTGCGGACGGCATGGCTTTTCGATAGGAATACGCGAGAGTCGTTCTTATTGTCCTGGCTGAGCTGCAAGGAAGGTAAGATAACGAGGACAGGTCTCTCGTGCTTCTTGTAGTGTCGATCCCGCGCACGTTGACAAGCCATCGCGATGGTCCGCCGAGCTGACTGCGCGAGACAGCGCGCAGGGCATGGTTGGTAGGTCCGTGAGCGAACGACATGGTGAGAACCAGAGCGGATATCAATCTGCCCTGGGAATGTTTGTGTCAAGACGGCAATCAAACACACTCTCTACAATCTTGTTGCAGTTCCAGGTGTCCAGCCGAGATCCAGCGATTCGTGGCAACAGATCGTATAAGTCCTGGTAATTCGTCTCAATCTGCTCAGTCTTTTGGGTACCCTTTTCCAACACGCCAGTCGAACTCTCAACGCGATGTCTGCCCTTGTCGTCGTCGTCGCTGGCAGTATGTCCCGGGCGATCGGCCGAAGAAGTGTGATCAGTCGACGTGAAGTTCGATTCCTCTTGCCCTGAGATGCTTGTGATGACTCTTCAGGAAATTTCTAGCACGCCGATTATGCTCCGGCTTGAAATAATGTCCTTGATGCTCTGAAGTATTGCGGAGAGTTGATTCCGGTTCTCCTTTGGGCTTGTCGGAATCGTGTCTTATCGGAGTGTTCTTTGTGAAAGGACAATCTCGACAAGTTGAGGTGGCGTTATACAGAAAAGCTTGGCGTGAGAAAGAGAAGAGCAGCAGGGGTCGCTCGTTCAAGATCGTCGACGATTCCAATGGGCAAGTCACTTTTCGCCGATGTCAACGTATTCTGTGTTCAGGACGAATCGAGCAGGATTGATGGTGACTGTTGTTCATGTCACGACTTGATCGAGAATTCCATGATCGCGTCATCACGAACTGAAGCACGACATTTCAATGCTCAGATCACACCGTGGCATACCGGAGTGAATCTGAATCGATGCAATATAGTTTCCTGGCGTATGTCCGCTTCTCTATGCACACTCATCATCAATGCCAACGAGGTCCTGTCTCTTCCACCCTGTGGACTTCTCTGATCCGACAGCTTCGTGTCTCCGCGATCGCTGTTCACATTATACACACCATATGTCCAAACCTCCCACAGCCAGGGAGCCAGACTCGACAAAACAAAGCACGCGCTAAGAGGCAGCCCTTGCCATTCTCGCGGAGTGAAATGCACGCATTGCTTTTTGCGTTGATGGAAAGAAGGAAAAGCAATTGACAACCCCGATCCATGACTAAGCCACTTCCAAGCTCGAGCTCGTGGCTGCACTCGGTCGCTCCGCCTTGATCCTCCTCGTCGACGGTCTTGGCTTCCTCAGTCGGAGCATGCGGAGCAGGGAAGCCTCCACAGGCAGGAGGAACAACCAGATTCGATTGCAGAGGAACGACATCGCGACGCTGAATGTCGCAACCACCGCGTCGAGGTAGTAATGATTCGCCGTCGCAACGATGACAGACAGCACCAGAAGCGGGTAGAAGATCCCCGCGACCACATACACAAATGAGGAGAACGGCGAGCGACCCGATCTCCGGCCACGCCAAGATTGCAGCAGACCAGAGGTGTACAGGAACGTGCAGCCGATGGTAAAGGCGTAGGTGAAATGCAAGCTGGGCATGGCGGCCAGCTGGTTGACGTTGGAGCCGCCGACCCAGACGCTCTCGGCGTGTTCCTGACGGACGGTGTCTTTAAAGCCGAACGATTCGGGGAGCAGACGGGGTGGCATGCAGGGGTAGAAGCTGAAAATGAAGAAGGCGGAGAAGTTGCCGAGAGTCATGGTCCGGCGAGCGACGGCGAAGGCGTCGTAGGAGGGAGCTTTGTAGTAGTACCAGGAGAGGTAGGCCACGGTTCCGGGGATGTGGACCAGGGAATAGATCTGGTTGAAGATGGTCATGATGGACAAGTGCTTCGTCAGGAGGAATTGCTGGAATTCGACCTCGCTGACTGGGAAGAATATGCTGGCTGGAGAGTTGTGCTCGAAGTTGAGAATAGCAATGCCGTGGTCCTGAGCCAGCTGTGTGACCGCGTCTCCGCCGTATCTCGAGTATAACGCAGCGCCAATCTTTTTTGTCATGGAATATGCGATGAAGTTCAGCGCCCAGTAGAACATCTCGACCAGGAAGGGGAACTTCTGCAGAATCCGGCTGGGGAAGTTCATCCGCGAGACTTCGATCCCACTTCCTGAAATCAATCGTTGTAGGTCCAAGCTATTCTTTGGTCCGTTCGGACTTGCTGATCTTGAGGACCCCCTGCTGCTATCGTCGATGTCCTCGCTCTTCATGAGTGCCTCATTGGCGGGTTCATTTCGGTTGGAGAATAGACTGAATTTGCGATCTCGGTTTACGATCAGGGACGTGACCATTATTGTCACGACGAGCTGTTCAGCGGGTCAGCTTGCTGTGTGCTTTCAAGACACGCCTCGAATTCTGCTTACCAGAGGCTCAAACCATGCGCGAGCTTGCGACTGCGGTCGGCCCAAGTCGGGCGTTGCTCCAGTCGCTTGTGCCATGTTTGTGTGTTTTCTCGCTCTGTCTCAATCCTCAATCATGAACATCCAGGCAGCCGTCGTTCTGTTTCCTTGTCGGTGTCTCCTTGAAGATCGTGAGGTCCTTGAACAAGTTTACGTAAGAAAAGGCTCAAGTCGTTGTAAAGAATCCAGGTCCGGGTTATCCGGGTGTGTGTACAACGTCGTCGTAGGCCGGGGTGTTGGTCGTAGAGTTCCAGCCGCAGATGTAAAAGAGGAGCCATGCCGACGGGCCGAAACTAATTCCGGGGCCATTGTGAAACGTCTTTCTCCTTTTACTCCGAGACAACTTCTCACACTTGTTCAAACACCTCGTCCGCGGATCGGTGTCGACTGTCACGGCTCTGGACGATATAATTAAGTCGGACGCCACCATGACCTCGTTGCTGGCTCAAGAACGCCTATCATTGAGCAAGAAGCATCGCAATGCCAATTTGCTGGAAGGAGCGCTAGGCGAAGCTACCGAAAGCAATCCGAAGCCGCCACGAAGGAGTCGCGAGTCGCACGCAACCAATTGAATGTCGTTCGTGACGCTCTCGACATGGGACAGCATGCTGCATCGCGTCCAAATTGCCAACACTCTGCACAAGTTTTGGCCACCACGAAGACTCAGTCGCTACAGAAGGGAATATGACAACGGCAGCAACACGAAGTCGTCAGTCGCCGTCACATGCCGCTATATGCCAGGGCTTCATCAAGCCTCGTCAAGTGCTGTTTAGTATCTTTACGGGGCTTCCATGCTTGCAGACAGGCAACTTACTGCGAACTTCGTCGCCCACAATCTCGAGTTTCGCCTTCACTTGTGAATCCCACTCTTCTCCAGATTGACCGGGCGGACGATCTTCGACGCAGTGAGAGAACGCCTGCTGCAGTGCATGAAGAGCCTGATCTCGATTCAAGTGGACCGGAGGGAGGAATAGCAGGTGCTGCCATTTTCTGCGTGCTTCGCTCACTGCTGGGTGCTCCATGACGCAACACTGCTTCGGCGCAGCCTCGTGCTGTACACTTTCGAAATGTGAGGAGTCCGACAGTCTTGTCTGGTGCGAGCTCGAACCGGCGGGCAAAAGTTCGTGTGCAGGTCTGCCAAGAGTTTCACATGCAGCGTAACACAATGGAGCGGCGCTAACGACTGCGCAGGAAGATGAACAACAAGCTACGGAGACCAGCCAACGGCGCTGCAAGGCGGCCTGAGCAACACGCGAAACTGTAAGCAAGCCCACCTTTGGCTGAACATTGATGAAGTACGATGCAAGCCCGAATTACTGACAAGAATTATGAGGTTGGTCGTTCATGCTATCACATGCATTGACATCGGCTAAGCTACTGAAATTGCGATGGTCTACACGACTGCAAATACGCCAAGTATGTCATCGACATGTTATTCCCACATTCTTCCATTCTGTGGTCAAGCAAATTTCTTCTTCTTCGCGGCGTGGCTCTTCCGATACTCGTTCATCACCTCTTTCGGCGGCGTGATGTTCTTGATCTTATCACGGTACGCATGCAAGTTGTGACCATAGGGACATCCATTGAAACGATACGCGCAGTCGTTCTTCAGCCAATGCCGGCAGGTCGCTCGCTCGTGGATGAGATCGTCGCCGTTCTTGCACTTGTGCGTCGTGCCATCTTGTTCCCCGAAAGAGCATGGCGGGACGATGCCATTTTCGTCCAGGACGTTGTTCCACCAGTCAGGACAGATATGGTAGACTGTCCAACACTCTGGGTTCTTTGGCCGATTTTCACAAAATTTGTACACCTTGCCGTTGACCTGCCATGTACAGACCTGCTCCAAGAGGTCTTTCGGAGTCGGGGACGGTCGGTATGAAGCCGAAGCCTGGGAGGCCGCTGGAGGGATCACCAAGTCTGAGATAGGACTTCCAGATCTTGTTGCGAGCGGTTCAGCTGAAGGGATATTGGTCGGCGTAGACGGCGGCTGATCAACTGAAGCAGGCGCACGATGTGCGGACCGAGAGTGCTCGAGCGAAACCTCAGGGAGGCGCGCATTGCAGCTACGCTTACCTGCAGGCTCGTCGAAACCGGTAGCTAGGCGTTCGCGGCTTTCGGCAGCACCCTTGATGATGAGATCGGTAGCACTAGAAGTGGCTGCCGGCGATCTGGACTCCAAGAGGAGCGACGAGCCAAGGCACGAGCGCTTGATGCCTATTGAGCCTGTCAGTAAGTGCTTGCAGTAGAATCATGCTGACAAAGGGAGTGGCTTACCAGGCACTTGATCAGTTCTCTCCTCAGTCGTGGTAGCATTGTTCGACGGCAATTGCAATTGTATTGTTTTGGCCTGTCGTGGCGGCGTTGGCCCCATGAGACCCATCGCTGGAGGAAGAGCACGGCTCGCGACTTTGCTCGTCTGGCGTCCGCGACGATGCACCTTGGATGGGTTGGTCGTAATGGTGCCCATGTCCTCATCGCCACTGCGCTGATGCTGCGCTGGAATTAGGTTGGTTGGAGTCTGGCCGTCACGAGTTGGAGTCGATTGCGTCTGCTGCATCGATCGAGGTCCGCCGCCAAGAACAGTCCGGTACATATCCACGATCTCTGCGATGGAATTAGCATGTTGGCTCGGACATCCTCGATGGTGCAAGGACTAGACTTGCGCTTCGCTTGGCTCTTCATCCCTTCGACATGTCCGGCCACTTCATCATCCCACTCCTGGGCTGAAATACAGATAGGAGGTATTGAGGGCAGGTGAAAGAACGCATCGTCAAGCGCATTGCGGCAATCCTGAAGTCCATGGTAGATGGGTTGACGCAAGAGTACGTTTGTCCACTCGCAGCGCGCTTTGCCCACGAATTCGTGCTCCATCGATGGAGGCTGGTCCGGGAGTGAGTTTTGCGAACGCCCGAAAATCGACATGCTCGACGTTGTCGTGGACAAGAGCTTGTGGAAGATTGCTTTGAGACTCCAGAAGCTCACGTGCAACGTGTGACGAACGAAAAGAACTTTGGCACGTGAAAGTTTTGGCAAGACTGTCCTTCACTTCCAGGGTCGTCCATCAATGAAACACCTCTGCCCTCTGTCTGCCAGAACTCGCGAAAATCGACATTTGTGCATCTAATCTTGCAGCGCATTCGACCCACGCCCACAATGGAGCACAACACCTCGAGCACCCCGTCCGAAGCGGAGGAGAATTATTTGTCAACCCCGGAAACGCTCCAGTTGCTCGCGTCAGGCCACAGGAAAATAGCAGAAGTGTTAGTCAAAGCAGCAAAAGAGAATGGCCTGAAATACTTGGATAGCTCTATGGATGATGAGATGGCTGTGGCTCGCTACATGAAAGGACTGCGCGAAGCCGACGAGCACCTCATCGACAGGCTGATCAAGCAAAGGGCCGCACCAAAGGGTAAGGCGTACAACAACGGATGCGGGAATGAGCGCTGACTGCGTCACTAAATCTAGGGAGGTTCGAGAATTTCTCAGAGCAAGCTGATGCGTACTATCCCGAAGCGCACAAGAAGATCTGGGCATCTATCTTCATGCCCGACAAGGACTCAACGGCGAAGGACGGACAGTAGCGCGCAAGAGAACTCGCATCACTCTTGTACGGAGCATGAGGCCTCCTCTCGAAAGAGGGCCACCAGTTCGGTCGGGCAGTCAAGCTCAGAGGAAGCAAACGACTGCGCTGGCATTTGATGGACACTGATGGTTCTCGCGGAGGGCATGCGTCTATCGGCGCATGGAGCTATCTACTACTGCTTCACTTGGTCGAAAGTCTCACATTGCACGACAACGAGGTCCTTGTGTAGACTCTGTAGAGCTGGGGCATTGCGGTTCTACTCTGCATCGGAGCTTTCCTGCTGGATCCAGTCACAAACAGGTCAACACAGTCTGAACAATTAATAATGCGTCTGTCTCTTCTCATACGTCTACTCCTACTCGACGAGAGACTCTCGATTCTTGCTGTTTCATGTCCTCCTTGCATCTGTTCGCCACGACCGCCCACAACTCCTTCACATTCCCATAAGCTCGCAAGCTTCGTTTTGAGTCCAACAATTCTTTGCAAAAATAAAACCCCCCAATTCTGGCATCATTGGCTTCAAGACGGCGTGATCTTACCCTTGTATCTGTGTTCCCAGTCCTCCGCTGCCATTTGCAGAACAGCAGGCAGCTCATCCCATACTTCGGTAGAATTTGACTTCTTGCTATGGATAGCCCAGTCGAAGCAGCGCTGGTGATGCATTTCCCACTGTGCGACTTGTCCCGAGGTTTGGCTGCTGGCGAACAGAGCCAGTATATTGCCGAAGATCTCCTCTGCAAGCGCCTCAACTTCAATCCGTAGCCTGCGAGCGCTAGCCTCTGCCTGAATATTGCCGATGAGAAACGCCAACTCCTCCACGGCACACAGATAGATGTCGAGAATCTTAGGGTCTGACGCTCCTGCCTTGTCCAGCCCACCAGGATGCGCCCAAGCGTTCCGCAGTGCGACCAAGGTTTCGATGAGATCACGGTAATGATTTTTCACGGCTAGCGATGAGCTCTCTGCGTGTAGGCCATTTTCACCAAACAAGTGTCCGAGGTCGTCTCTTTCAATCTTGACATCGCCTTCGAAGTCCCACTCCAGGAGATACTTCGAGGGGTAATTGCTTCGACCAAATTCGTATATGTAGCGCTGTGTCAGATCGTAGGCTTGTTGCAAGTAGTGTCGCATCGCAAAAGTGGGAATGAACACCCGTGAAGCCTCAGGCGAGCGTATTGCAAGTTTCTTGTGCGATGATAAAGCCTCGCGAGCTTGACGATCGGCAAGAATAGACGCCTCTCTCAATGCCACAGCAGCCTCCCTTTCTCGATTTAATCTCATAGACTCTTCAGCGGTGATCTCGCTGATGTACCTCGCATTGGGGTAAGGGTCTTCGCCCTGGTCTTCCAAAGGCAGCGAGCTGGGACGAATCACCGCTGATTTATTCTGGGCAGCTTTCTGGTTCAGAGCCTCCTGTGCTTCGCGGACACTCTTTTGAGCATTATCGAAGTCGTCCAACTGATCCTGGTCCGCGTCTGGGTCATGGTATGCTGGTGACTCAGCGTGGTCTCCCCATCCGGAGTCAGTTCTGATCGTTTTTTGACGGCTTGGTCTCGGCAACCGCGATGGTCTTCCAAGAAGTCTGCGAGAACGTCGCCTAGGAGATCTGTTGACTACTGAGGGCAGAGTTCTGATGATTGTGGCCTTGTTCCGGGAGGGACGCGGTATGCCCGATGGCTTCTCAAGCAGTCTTCGAGACTGAGAGCGTCTAATAGGAGACATATTGACAGACAATGATATGACTCCGGCAATACAGGTTGCTGGCCGCGCCGGTTGTCACAGCATAAGCTGGAGATTGGCCTTTGAGAACAGTGCCGTGTATGTTGACCCAGGTGAGTTACCACACCTCGCGGGGTGGGAAAAGCATGAGAATTGCAATTCCCAAACCGCCAACGTTCCGGATCAAGCGAAAAGAGACAAAGGCCTAATCGGAATTTAACTTGTCTTTGTTGCCCGGAGGGTATTCCTCATTCAAGTTCGTTGCTTCGTTCAATACTCGATCGAATGTGACCTTTCGGATATGCCATCAGTCGGTCGAATATCCAGGTCCGAAATTACTGAGCTTCCCGGTGCGATGGAGGACATAGATGCATTGTCTGATTCCTCGATCGCTGCGCTGCCGGTCATGATATTCTTTGTAGTTGTGTAGAGGATCTCCGCTTTCGGAAGAACCTCCCCGTGCGGCCCCGTCGTCGATATCATGCCTTTCGGGAAGCGTTCGAGCAGACGGATGCGAGAAAGGAGAGTGGTGACAATGGTGGGAGACATGTCACCTCCTGATGTCGGAGCTCGCCGGATGAGGAGCTTGCCAAGATTGTGACTCGGCTCCGTCATTTGCCGACTTTGTTGCCTATCTCTCACTGGGTTGGTGGGGTTTGTTAACCAGATATTCCCAGAAAGACGTTGCATACCGGGTAAGAACTCCAGCACTCGCCAGGATCTAAGGTCGTCCATCCACTCGCATTAGTCAGAGGCGCGCAGCATATCGCTCGCATTGTCGCATTGGCCATCTCTTGAACGTCTGGAGAAGCAGCCATGTCAACAGTCGGAAGAAATCGAGACGCTGGACCCTCATCCGGCAACGATGACAAAAAAACTTACTCTTACTACCATGCTGGCCCATTGTTCACCTTGGCGGAACTCCACGCCAATGTCCTCCTGTCGCAGGCGATACATCGCATATCCAAAGGCAAATTCACAGCGTTGCTGCCTCAAGACCACGAACCGCGAGGCGCTATTACACCTCATGGGATCCGCGACAAGGATATCCGGGGTTTGCTGAATTGCGATCTCGCTTTGATCACTTACGATGGTACCGAGCTGGACTCTGGCACCGTGGTGGAGTACATGGTCGCAAAGATGGCCGACATTCCAAGCGTGATATTGCGAAGCGACTTTCGAGGTGGAGGAGATCAGGAAGGTGGAGAGCCTTGGAATCTGATGACCAGTCATTGGCCCCGAACGAAAGGTGTTGTTGTCGATGCGATGCTCGAGTATAAGAAAGGGTTGGCGGATGGCATGCGGGATGCGAGGAGTGGTGGTCTGGCAGCTAATGATGCTGCGGGAAATGACCTGGTCGAAACGACAGCGATGAGGTGTGTCGAGGCCATGGAGGAAGTTCTGAAGACGCCGGCCCAGATGCCCAAGGAGCTGAGAGGTCATGTATATCAGTGGATCGGACTCATGGCTGGATTCTCAGATGGCGGCGATGTGGAGAATGTCCAGGAGATGACCACTTTGTTAGCAGACAAAGAGCAGAAAGGGATGTTTGGGTAATCCTGTAGAATGGGAGCCAGTTGATTGCTCCCACGGCAGCCTCCATCGAGGAAGCTGTCATCACTCTGATCACAAATTACCTTCAATGCGGTATCTCGACGGTAGTGGTCAACGCGGCACCAATGTTCTTGATAGGCGCCATAAAAGGCTTGCCTACAGAGAGAGAAAGCGATTTCGTACCAGCGTACAGCTGGCAGTAGAAGGGAAATGGACCTATACAGATCAGCCATTCATGACTCCTCGTTCTTTGAAGATATCGGTATATGCCATCTTATGCACGGCTATACATGATTGAATGATGCAGCATCCCGTGCAGAGAATTGGCATGTTGTTGTGGATGCATCAAGACGAAGAGTTGGACAAGCCAAAGGAGGAAAGGTGTGCAAGGTGTGGTAGTCGAAAGAACACTTTTTCGGTCCCCGTAGTAAGCCCTGTGGTCGATCTAGGCACCCGTAAAAAAGGTTCACCGCGGCACATCAACTTCAACTTCTGTGCATTCAGACCATCCATCGATACATCCACCACATAATATTCGGTACGTGCACTGACAAGCCTATTCATGACAGTAGGAACAGAGCCACCATTGCTAGAACCCGATCTATGATAAAGTGCGATGCCATCGTCGAGAGCGACGATGACTATTGCCATGCGATCGTGGCATGCGGGCGTTGCCCACAAGCCCACAGCGGCAGCCTCTCGCATTACAAGGAGATTCGAACTTGAGTGAATCGGAAGACTTCAACGGACTGCTACTAATGTGGCGGCGATCTCAGAACTCTCCAATAACCCGCCATGGACTACGACGATACCTCAGGCTTCAACATCCGTGGACGAGCTCATCAAAACAGCACCGAGCGCTCCAGCTCGCCTGCCCGACGTGATCAGTATCGTCGTTCAAGATCACCACGCGGATATCAGGATCGAGGTGGTTATCGTGGCCGCTATCAGGATGATGACTATCGGCGCAGCGACCACAGCGGCTACGGAGGTCGCCAACAGAGCTATCGCCGCCGAGATGATCGAGACGACACGGTCGTAGAGCGACCACCAACACCGGAAGAATGGCCGCCGGCGTCTATGAATGGCGACAGTGATGTCGCGACTTCTGGCCAGCCGCTCCAATTCCTCCTCATCCGCGATCTCAAGCCGAACGTGACAAGCGCCATCCTTAGTAAGGGTCTCGAGAAGCTGTATCGCGACGAGGTCCCAGCTGGGGCACAGGAGAAACCGCAACCCAACAGCAGTCTGGGCGCCACACCAGGAAGTCTGAAGCGAGTGTTCATAGTCCGCGAGCGCGGCACCTCGAGAAGTCTACAATTTGGGTTTGCTGAGTTTCACTCCAAAGTGGACGCCACAGCAGCACTGGCAAAGTTCGACGAACGCAAAGCCCCACTCACTATCGCGTCGAAGAACATCCAAGTCAACCTCCCGCACGCTGGCATCTTTGTTCCTGCCGACCCATCAGATCGGGAAGCATTCGAGCTCCGCCAAGGCGACTTTCGAAAGTATCGTGCTCCAGGCTACTTTGCTGATGCCTTCTATGTGAATCGCGAGCCACCTTACAGAAGTCCGAGTCCGGTCATAGAACAGCCCGTCAAGCCGGAGAAGAAGCAAACCACAACCAGCCTGGAGGTAAAGGGAAGCACGGGTGCCAATCCCGTGCCCGTGCTAGCACTTGCAGCGGCTAGGTGGCAGAAGTCAGGAGAACAGCTACGCCGAGATCTTCCACGGCCGGCGACGGAGGCAGATACGCCGACAGACCAGCAAGATGGACCTGCTGAAAGCGAGAGCTACGCTTACTTCGGAGACAAGGTGACAAAAGGAGGCGAAAGGCAGGCATACTGCTTCATCTGCGAGAAGACGTGGGGAGGCGAGAAGGAGGGCTTGTGGCAGCATTTGAGTGACCAGGGGCACGCGGAGCAGATTGAGAAGGAAGCACAACGTCAGCGTGCTCGAAGGAGAATGGAATTTGCGGGTGTCGTGGGAGAGACTTTGAGGTTGTGAGTCGCAGGAGGAGAGGCTGGCAAACACCTTCAAGTGCAAGTGCATGCAACGCTCGATCGAATGACAGAAAGGCAATGCGTGTATTGGTAGATACCCACGAAACGTTGATTCTGATCTGAGAGGTACCCCCTCTCAGACGCCTGACTTGGTGCTGCCTCTCGTCACAGTTTTAATGCCCGAAACCGTCGACAGTGACCGAGTCTGCAGCCCGCCAGCATGGCCATTCTCAGTCCTCCTGTAGCGACTTTCCGCTTGGGAGCAAAACACCATGCATATGTGCCAGTCCCAAGACCTTGGCCTTCCACATCTTCAATACCGGATGCGCCGCCGCAACGTCCTTGAACGTGACACTCAACTCCTCTTCCTCATCTTGTCCCGGCACATCAAACAACCATATCCCATCCTCTCCGATCCACTTTGAGCCAAGCACTTCCTCCAACTTCATGTCCTTCTTTGCCTGCTCCAGCATCTTCTCCGCATCTTCCACTGCGGATCGTCCGGCACTCCCGGCACTTCCACCGCTCTCTCGAGCAGACCGTACAAGAGCCGCGAGAATTCCTTCCAGTACCCCGAAGCACCAGCCTACAGTCGTGCCAATCTCTCCGCCCAGACTGAAACCCTCATCGAAACCAGCTTGTACATGCGAGTCTTTGCTCGCGGCTACGCCTTCGCGATAGCCATTCGTCACGTGTAGTCTTCGTAGACGAGGTATGTCCGAGTGTTCTGAGATAGACGGAAGAGCTGATTCTTGGTCTGTGCCGTTTTGAGCGGTCAAGTTGGGCGACGAAGGTGCTGAGCCGAAGATGTCATCGTTTAGGTTGGACGGAGGAGCGGGCTGATCGTCTGGCAGGGTGTTCATAACCGCCTCGAGTGAGTCCCGGTCGAAGGGCGGGAGATCTTTGAGCATGACTGCAATGATGAGGCCATGCTGTGAAAAGTAGGTGGACGTCAAAGTGACGTGTTGTGACAGTGAATGGTCTTTTGAAGATTGTTCGCAAGAGGTTCGATTCTCTGCCAAGCGTAGATATAGTCGGCTGTACTTCTGCCTCGTCCTTTTTGGCACTTTGACGTAAACATTTCAGAATCCTTCCATACCATCTATGCTGCCGATACTGACCATCGCACGGCACAAGAAACTTTCACAGCAAACTTAAGACGGAGTGCCTCACAGAACAGGGAAGCGTGCCGCCATGGCATGATCGGGAGAGCATAAACAACCGTTCATATTCTCTTGCGATGCATGAAAGCTTATTACAACAATCTCTCATCATGAGGCATCTCTGATTCTCGTCTTTGCAAGTCTGGCAGCCCTTGCGCCCAGCGATTTCAACCGGATCCACATTCGTCCTTGCCTCCGCCGAGCTCTGTGAGGAGGCATCTGGGACCACGAGCCGCGAGGAAGTCGTTACGCCACTCAGCCATGGTATGTGTCAATAATCCACCCTGCTTGTGAGGTGGAGCTTGTAGAGAGGACCCGCTTTGCCACAATCAATCTGAACCACGAAGATAGGGTAAACTGGGCTTGCGTCCATGGACGTTTTGCGATCGGATTCAGCCTCGATGCCCTCGGCTACCGCCGTGCGCAAGACCTACTCGTATGTGGCAATCGAGTACTACTCGGAGGTATGCTGCTTCGTCAAGTGCTGCTCTGCACGGTGCTTCACTTTCTCCAGAAATTTCCGGGCGCCTTCACCGTCGCCCTTATGCAGCTTGACTGCTGCTATTCCACTCGAGATCGTTCGCGCATTCTGCCCCTGCAGAAGGTCGTATCGGTCGTCGGCACGCAAAAGTAGCCGAATGTCTCCACGTCACCCGTCTCAGGCACGATATGAACGCCATGAAAACGGCCAGGGCGTCCGATGATGACGGCGACAGATGGGTATGGCGCGGTTGGTGTGCTTGTGAGTATGTTCATCAGGGCAGAGAACATTGTGGCCGGAGGACGATGGCCGCGATGTCGTGGGGGAGAAGACCTGACCGGAAGATGCTTCGTAGTGGGAGGATAGTACCACTTATACGAGAGTACTGGAATTCTGGCAGCGCTACAATGGTAAGTTCGTGGTCGACCCGCCGCTGCTACCCAACCACGAGCCACTGGATATGGCGATCGAGACTTCCGGACGTGGCCCTGAAGATGTCTGACAACCACCTTCGCAGTCCCAGGAACGGTCACGTAAGACAGACTCATAGGTCAAAGCACAAAAATACTTCCTCGACTCCTTATAAGCCTATGGCGTTCTCCCCACCCATATTCCCCACTTTGCCTGGCTCAAGCGTATTGGCTATCGCCTTCCCTCCCGCCTCGCTCTCTCCTCGCTCATCTGTCGTTCCCAATTTCTTCTCAGCTGCTCCTTCTCCTCCCTGCTCATGTCCCGGTCCTGCCTCGTTTTCTCTTTCCTTCTCCTATCCTCCACCAATCGCTGCATCTGTGCTTCTCTGTGCTCTTTCAATGATCTCGAGATACCGCCGCATTTCTCGCAAGGCGCGTGGCGATTGTATCGACATTGCCGGCACACACCGCAATGCCACTGTTCATCGTCCGCAACGCACTCTCCACAAGTCGGACAGTGAGTGAATGGCCCGTTCTCATCATACCACTGATTCTCGCAGAAGTTCCATCTATACATCCCTATTCCGTCTTCTTCGTAAACGTCACCTTCGCCGAGTGCACCGCGGAAGAGCAGTTGCATATGTTCCTTTCGCTCCATCGAGCCAGGAGGGAGTTCCGCCAGTCTTGCTCGCCATGCGGAAAGGTTGGGAGCTATGTCATTCATTTCAGGGTACCAGACGATGCCATCGTCGCCGTTCAGGAGAGTTTTCGCCACCTCTGATGGGTCCGACTGTTGTCCTTTCTTGAGTCTCTTTTCAACAAAAGACACGAAACAGTCGCTGGCACGAACTTTCGGATGGTCTTCGCCGAAGAACTTGCGAGTGACATCCTCGAATGGGTTGTGGCACTCGGGTCCGAGCGATTCTTCCACTGCTTTATCTTTGCGACATCTGCAGCCTTCCTTGCAGCGAGCTCCCCATCTACGACAGATGCAGCGGCGAGTCGAACACTTGTTCTTGCAATTACATGTGCATGTCATCACATCTTGGGGTGCCTCGACGAAGGTCTATGCAGGCGATCAGCGGCGTCTTAGAGCTTCGAGGATGCACTAACCTCAGTTACGTCCTCGTTGCCAAGGGTCTGTCTCCTAGGCCTCTTCTTTGACGGACCTGCTCCAGCAGGACTATCGGTGGAGTCCGGCACGGTGTCTATGGCTTTGCCGTTCGTTCGTCCTGCCCGCCAACCATCAAACGCATACCCACCACACCCATCGCACGGAAAGACTGAGCCGGCCTTGCAAACTCCGCACTTCTCACAATGCCAGGAGTCATCGAAGCAATTCTTGCACTTCCAGCAGTGCTTGACACGATGTCTTTGAACCCAGGCTTCACGACACCAAGACCATATGTGCGAGTCTGGGTGCTTGGTGCCGATGTCATGAGAGAACTTGTTTCGGTCGATGCTGAACGCATAGGCGAACAATCGCAGGATGTGGCAATGGTATTCCGGATATCTGGGGTATGTCTTGTCCATTTTCTGCCACTGCTCGTTCCACTCTTTCAATGTGTGATCTTTCTCGAACGCAGTATCTGGCCGAGTGAGCTTCGTGAGCATGTCCTGGCATACTTCACCGGCGGCAGCTTGTCCAGAAAAGATCTTGACTCGAAGGGCAGGGTTTTCCTCGATGTACTTCGCGAAGCAAGCACTTGCGGTTGGTGCGGTGCGACCGCCAGGGTGGTGGGTGAGCTTCAGAAGTACGTCCATCGGATTCTCGCAGAGCGATCCGCAACCGCAGCCGCTATGACAGGTAGCACCTGTCTTACGGCACGAGCAGCGAGCAGTGTTGCAACTCTTGCTCGTCCCTCTTGCGAACTTGCAATTGCACTTCTCCGAGGGCCTGGTTGATGGAGCCTACGAGTGGTTAGGCAATGAGCTAATGTTTATTCACGACGGGAGGTGCACGTACCTCAGAGACGATCTTCTCTGCTGTCGATGACCGAGGGGTGGACTGGCAGCTCGCTAGAGTGCGGTGGTCTTCTTCGTGGCTCCTAGAGACGTGCTTGAAGAGAGTGTGAGGAGTTCTTGATGGTCCAGCTTGATGCTGTTGCGTAGGGTGACGAGGATCCTGGATATCTTCCTCTTCGTCGCTGTCCGTTCCCTCGCTATGCTCCTCGTCGCTATCTTCTTCGTCGCTGGTCACTCCGTTGCTGACATGTTCGTCACTGCTGATGACGTGAAATTCTGGCTGGACTCGTGATGGACCTGCTTTCGAATTCGATAGCCAAGTTGCCGAGGAGACATCCTCCGCTGGCCAATTGAAGGCATTGAGCCTTTCAAGAGCGCGGTAATATTCTTCGCAGCACTTAACGTAGTGCTCGAGAAGCTCGGGTCTGATTTTGGATGGCGAGGCCATTTCGTTCATCAGGATGAGCGTGTGTGACAGGTCTGTGTGGGCGAGAGAGCCTCAGAGAAGAAGACGGCTGTTCGATAAAGATTCCAAAGGAAGGACGAAGCGAGAGAGCTATCTCAGGAAGTAAGCGCGGATCAGGTAGAAGTGTAGCACAATGTGAGTGGTGGGGGATCCGGCGGAAATGAGAAGATCTGTCAATTACCGTTAGCCTGCTGACTCCAATATGAGAGCCGGGAGTCTCAGCGGGAGGTGAGCTACCGTATCTATCGATGGTTTCTCATTCGCTGGCTAGACCTGGCGTTGGAGACGGGCATCCCGCCAAGGATGCAAGCTGGGTCGGCGTTGGCTTAGATCGACGACAGAAGCGGGACTACCGCCGGAGAACTCAAGCAGCTTGAGCTTCGCTCGCAAAGGAGTGAATGCCATCTCTTTGGACGCTATTCTGTCAAACTTGAACCTTCTTCACATGACCAGTAGAGCCAAGTATTACGTATATTTCGAAGTGGAGGGACCTGCCCAGGAGCTAATGTCTTGATGGACGGGACTCGACAACAGGAACAGGGACCCATATTGATACAGATGGTGGTCAAGATGCGCCATTTTGCGCCAGCCAGACTTTCGACGTCTCAACTGTCACCGGAGAGCGCAGTAAGCCTTGTTCCCATGCAATGGCATGGCTACCAAGCCTCCACTCAGCAGTCGGTCTTCAGGTTCCCTCTGTCGCCAAATAGATGTTGAGGTCGGGCGAAGGCTGGGAGTTCATTGTGCGTCGACTCATTGCAGTCGCGTAGATCTCAAGCGGTAGTCAAGGGTGCAACGCATGACCGGACCATGCTCGAGCGAAGTAGTTTGCTAAGTCCGTCGGCAATAGACTCGAGATCAAATTCTCAATCCAAAGCGTCAAGGTGTGTACTGCGGGCTGATATCAGCCATAAGGTCACACGTAACCTCATCGCGAAGCTAGTTGATAACCTCATGGATAACCTCATTGATCTCCTCATGGATACAACTACCGTGCAATACGTTGTCGAATGTTGCCGAACTGTGAACATGTTTTCGAACATGTTCTGACGGGTGCTTGTCAGACAAATCAGCCTCCAAGCTCCGCTTGAAGCATGATACAAGGGTTGTTCGACGACTCCTGATCGCTCAAACTGGTCCCCATTCTGTTCGATCAGCAGGTGAGGTTGACCTCGCCAGTCTTGGCATTCAGAGTCGTATTGTGGTCCAACATTGAATTGCGAGTTGAGATGAGGTCTGGTCTTTGAAGAAGGAGGACATCTCGCGTACCTGCCAGGCGGTGGTCAGGCGGCTCTCAGGCGGCTGATGTTTCGATGGCATACGTATCGCAATCGAATGGCAATCGAGTCGGAATCGGAAAGGAATTGGTGCGGGTGAAGTGCTCAGCGGGACTGCCTAATATGTCTCCGATAACGATAGATAACGACTAGCGTAGCCAGAATCACCCTAAAATTGGTCGAAGTGGATAGTCAGAGATATTGACGGCTCCGGAAGAGTCTTCTTCCCTCAAACCTGCCCACCGAAACGAGCTTCCCCAAACATCGATTTACACCTCACTTTTCCATGTCCATAACTCCCGAGCGCAATGTCTTGTACTATCACCCGCCCGACTTGTGCGCCAGCATCTGGCATAGTGGAGTCGAAGGAGCGATGGCGGAGGCTCGGTGTTCGAGAGCGGTACAATAGACGGGCAAAGGAGAGAGAATGAAAAGGAATAGCCATCGCTACGCTTCAGAAACGGTGTTGTACATTCTTTCCATTCTTTCTCCTTCGTGTTTATTCTTGATACAACGGAACACAATATCACCAGCATCATGGTCGGGTCCCTCAGCTCACGAAGCTCAATGGAGAGCAAAGGATCCGAACTCGCAGCATCTTCCATATCAGATCCGGATTACGATCTAGAGAAGCAACAGTCTTCTTCCACAACATCAGAAACAACAGATGGCGAGCCCTTTGGCTCTGCGCTCCAGCTCACGACCTCGCACCTCTCTCAATCCGCCCACCCATCGATACCGAACGGCGGTCTCAAAGCATGGCTTCAAGTACTCACTGCCTTCTTCCTCTTCTTCGACTCATGGGGCCTCATCAACGCTCACGGAACGTTTCAGATCCACTATCGGACTGTAATTTTTCCTGATCATTCGCCCACGACCTTGTCCTGGATCGGCTCTCTTTCCGCATTCCTCCTCTGTCTTACGACAGTCTTCACTGGGCCACTGATCGATCATGGACATGCACGAATTACAGTTTCCGCAGGAGCTTTTCTCGTTCTTTCAGGTCTCCTCGCTACTTCAGCTTGTACGATGTACTGGCAGCTCCTCCTCGCCCAAGGCGTATGCATGGGCATCGGACAAGGCTGTCTGTTCATCTCCGCCATCTCCGTCCTCCCTCGCTGGTTCTCTACTCGACGGAGTTTTGCTCTCGGTCTTGCGGCCGCGGGAAGCAGTCTCGGTGGTGTGGCATACTCCTTGACTTTTCACCAACTCATCAGCCACTTTTCCTTCGCCATCACCCTGCGCCTCCTCGCTGCCATCTCTCTTCCCACGCTCCTTATTCCGTGCATCCTCCTCGACCCGGACCCAAACGCGGCTGCTCCATTCGCGGTCTCAAAGTCAAGGGTCTCTGTCTTCCCCTCCCTCAAACCGTTCCTCTCCCTACCCTTCAGTCTTCTCGCCTTGGCTTCCTTCATGGGCAGTCTCGCCCTCTACATCCCGTTCATCTACCTCCCGGCCTTCGCCATGACGTCCACCACTTTCCCAGCCACACAAATCTACCTCCTCGTTCCGATCCTCTCTCTCGCCTCGATCTTTGGGCGTATCATACCAGGCCTACTCGCCGACCGGCTCGGCGCTCTTAACGTGCTCGCGGCGTTCACTCTTCTAACCGGCTTGGTGGGACTCTGCTGGACTGGCGTGAGCGAGAGGTTGGGACTGGTAGTATGGGCAGTGGGCTACGGAGCTGTGAGTGGCGGCTTCGTAAGTCTGCAACCGGCGGGAGTGGTCAGTCTTTCGCCGAAGGGGGAAGAAGCTGGTATGGGAGGTAGGCTGGGCCTGAACACATTTTGTGGTGCGCTGGGATTGCTGGTCGGCACGCCTGTGGCGGGCATTCTAGCAGCTAAATACCCAAGTTGGGTGGGCGTGCAGGTTCTCTGTGGAGGAGCGTTGGTCGTGGCGGGAGGCTTAGTCGTTGCTGCGAGGATCGCGCAGACAGGGTTGGCGGTGTGGAAGAAGGCTTGATACAGTGCTACTTTGATGTGTGGTACTCGCTGGTCTTTCATCGTTCTCAAAGTCTTCCTTCTTCGTTGTGAACTCAGGCATCTCTACAATAGCTCAGACAACATTCTTCAGCGCCGAAACCTCCGACTATACTTCATCCGCTCGGAACTCCCCATCATCAACCTTCAAAAAATTGCTTCGTCCCTTCGTCCATTAACTTCGCCTGATATGTCCATCGCCAGCACCAACTTCTGCCTTGGTCGAATTTCTCTTACCAAAGACGATAGAAGAACGGCCTGAGCAGATGATTGAACGGAGAAGGAATACGGCAAGAAGAGCAAGGGACATCGACGAGTAGAGGTAGCACTTGTCCAACATCGAGGACCGTTTCCCAGACTCTACATTTTCCTGACGATCCACAAGGAGAAATTGTTGGACGCTTCTCCATGTAATTGCTGGAAGGGGGAATGGGTTGTTTGGATATGGACCAAGACAACAGGACTCTTGTTGAGCCTCTCTCCCAGGCGAAGAATTGATTGAATGAAAGGCATCGTTCCGAGTTCTACAGGCGGTTGGCTTCCGTGCGGAGCATATTGTTGCTCATCAGGCTGGTATCGACTTCGAATCGGCGACATGCTGATTTTGTCTCTAATGTGTTGATTGATTGTCAGTCTCGCCTCAGAAGACATAGTAGCCTTGCGATGCCATCCAGTGCTGATTGCCAAAGCGTGAAGTCGACACAGTACGTGTCTTGGTGTGTGCTGGATACACCAAGGTGATGGCGTGTGTGTGGTGACAAGGAGAGCGACAATCGTCGTTGGAGTAGCACATCGCAAGGTCTGATACACTTCGGATGTCTGCTGCTATGAACGTGGTCCGGCGGTGAGGCGTACTCCAAGTCTCGGTTCTTCCACTATCCGCCAGCGCTTTCTCGTTATCACCTGTCCCACTGTGCACGTCCGCTCGCCACCTGAGACCCGAACATCCTCCGACTCACAGCACTCTCGAACGGTTCAAGATATCTTCACAATCGATAATATCCTTCAACAGCGCGGTGTAGTACTTCAGCTTGTCAAGTTTCTTCCGAAGTTCCAGCTCTTCACGCATGCGAGGTATCATGCCAGACTTCTCGATAAAGTCTTTCATCTCGCAGGATATCTTCACAATCGATGAGATCCTTCAACTGCGCGGTGTAGTACTTCAGCTTTTCGAGTTTATTCCGAAGTTCCAGCTCTTCACGAATCCGAGGTATCATGCCAGACTTCTCGATAACTTCTTCCATCTCGTCGCCGAGTTCCCGGATTCGCTGGCTTCGTGCCGCCGGATCGCCTTGGCCGAGTAGTCCAAGCTGATTGTGGAGTTCTGCCATCATGCGAACAAGTGCTGCATCGTAATCCGGAGCTGTGGTCTCGGAGGATGACCTGTAAAACGTCAGTATTGGCGCTCGGGAGGCCATGCTGAACGGAAATGGTTCGGATCACTCACGACTCATAGAAAGCTGCGACTTTTGCCGCACCCGCTATCAAAGCCTCCGGCAGGCCTTGCATCAACGTTCGAGCGGCTATGGCGGAACCGGCCTCGCCGTCCGCGGGTGATGACCACCTTCGATGGAGGCGGACCAGGAGGCGGCGATGCTCTTCGATGACGAGCTCGATATCTTGCGGGAGAGAAGCTGGACTGGCGCCTCCCGCGACAGATCTGTACTCGCCGCGGAGCCTCTCGACTTCACGGCAGTTGGGTGGGATGATGTGATTCAGGGCCATGTCTTTGGTAGAGATGCGGTGTTGATTCTTGGCGAAGCAATAATTGATGTCGGGATGAGCATGTGCATGGAAAGGCTTTCGATGAAGTGAAGCAATGCCAGGAGTCAGGCAGCATTGAACTGAGCCTTGAACGTGGCTACCTCATCCGCGTTCGAAGCAGGATCAAGTCTGCGGCAGGGAATCAATGTGTAAGTGACAGGAGCAGCCCGCCTGCGAAGGCAAGATCTGGGTGTGGTCCAGAGAGAAGCAGGCGCACGCAACGATAAACACAAAGCTCACGCTATGAGTCTCACCTACAATGATTCAGCCGATGACTTGATCTCCATGTCCTCCCTCTACCGCCACTCTGACTGCGTCTACCCAGCGTCGCCTTTCATCTCCATCGCTGCATGGCGATCAGTTCGATCCGTCCCGGGCGTGGTCCACTGCAGCTCGCTTCCACTGCTTGACCATTTCACCGTCCCTGAGCACACTAGCCGCTGTCAGGATTACGTCCGTCTCGTGAGAGCGCAGCCGCGTAAATTCCAGTCGTTGCTACTCAAAATGTGTCTCGACGTAGGGACAAATGGCATGTCGACTACGGACATGATGACCAAATGTATTGCTGACACAGCCAGGAATGCCGTCAAGCCATAGTGGTACTGCGGAGAGAGCATCACCGTAGGAAAGATCTTGATGTGGTCAAACGGTGGCATGTGGTTACAATAGGCCATTCTTGGAAAAGATTGTGATCATCGAGCACAAAATTTGTGCCCGCGAGCCGCTTTTGTTGGGCATTTTCCGGAAGTCGGGCTTGCCAGCAAAAATCCAGTAGTGCTGCGCGGCGATGAGCAGCTTCCGAGGCCATGAGACACAACGCCACCGTCGTTTTGCGGAACAAAGCGTGCCCTGGCCCGTGAATGTCACCCAGCCATGGACGGTCCCTGCTGTCTTTCGCTGATGGTAGCCGTTGGGATACCCTTGGTCTCCGTGCTTGGAAGAAGCCCAATAATAGAAGGTAATCCCGTGGCCCCGACTCGGAGCTTGTAGACCCGGTACCCAGATGAATTCCTTCCAATGTGCAGCACAAAATCTTGAGGGTGATCTAAAAGGCCTCTTTCTGCGTGAAGTCGTTATTCGTTCCTGTGAAGGCCAAAGGCATCCATCAGAGTCGTCCATGTCGCGTCTCCAGGATTGCAGCACATCGGAGCGAATGCCGTTGTTTTGAAATCAAAGGCCTGGCTACAGCGTGCTGACGCATCGGAGTGCTCACCTTCCGAACCCGGCTTGAATCAAAGGCCTGCTTGAAAGGAAAATAGACCAATCGAGGCCTGCAGATGTGCCTGCGACCTTCAGGGATGTCAACTGTCAGGGGTTGCAGTCGAGAGTCGAGACCTCGGGCGGCAGTTGTTGTTTGCCAGGATGCTTCGGGACCTCGACGATACGAGATCAGGAGACGGCTGAAACGCGGCAGTCGCGGCAGTCGGTGCACGGTGTCTGACATCGAGAGAGTTATAAGAAGGCCGCGATGACCACCTGAACAGCTCGTCGTCACTCACGTCTGCATTCACCACAAACACCCCCACACCAACAACACCCAATACGATGAAGCTCCTTCTTCTCATGACCGTGGCAATCGCTACAGTCCAGGCCGGCGTGCAAAAAGTGTACTGCTCGAACTACGGAGGCAACCCGGGAACCCTCTGTCGCAACGTCGATGGCGAGCAGGTAAGACAAGAAATGTTCTGGCCCGTAGTTGGCAATCAGAGTTGTTGCTGACAGCTTTCCAACGCAGGTCACCGGAGGCGATAACTGCTGCCTCTCTACCGCACAAAAAGGCAATTACAGAACGGCCTGCGAGGCTCGTGGCGGAACATACGGGGAGCCAAGTGACGGACGATGCAGACTCTAGCCAGAAAGGCTTGCCAAGCTAGCCAGTCGGTGCGATTGCACAGGAAGCCGGGGAATGGTTCGTGGGGAGGATTGCGGTGCCTGGGCCTGGTCTCGCAATGAGCGGTGTCTGTGCCACTTGAGCGGATTGCAGCTAGTGAAGGCTGGCATCTCATGATGCAAGTGACCTTGGGATCAGTGTCTTCGCAGGTTCAATAATAATGCGGCTGGACACTCGATGAGTTTTGGGACATCAAGCATAGCATGCCTACTTTTGAAGTCATCCGACGTCTTGCTCCTGTCCAGTGCTGGTCCCTCCTGTTGTCCTTTTATGGCTCGTGCCTCGCAGTTCGCCATATCGCCCGCGAGTAGAACGTTCCCCAGACCGGTAGCAATCGAACATTGACGAAGATGGATCAAAGTCGGGACGAAGAAAGACACCTAGATTGAACGCTCCAATGTTGCTGAGTAACAATGCATTCCTGCCTCAAAATTCAGGCATTCAGTCATGAGACAATGGCCATCAACACGCCACTCCGTTCGCGATACCATGTCAAACATCTCATGCACATCCCGCATCAGGCCTTGCCAGCGCCTCTCTCGCCGCACATGACGCTCTTTTGTGCAGCTTCCTTTCTCATTCAGCGCGTACAAGATCGAACTCCGCCGCCCCTTTAACACAACACGCCGTCCGCGCCTAGACCGTCCAGAGCCACTTCTGTACCACTTCAGCCTCCGCTACTACACTCTATTCCAACGCCGTGTCCACCTTCTCCGTCGCACTGCCGACCCGCCAAAGTGGCCGACTATCTATTCGTACCCTCCTGGGCCACCAGCGTCGCGAATAATGCATCCTCCGCCGTGACCTCCGCTGTCTCACGCCCCGCCCTCAGCCGGTCCGCTACCCCCGATCCACCCTCTCCACGATTCCGCTTTGGCTTCCGCAAGACCACGTCCACGTCGGACATTCAGAGCAGGATGGCCGCTGTGCAACGTCTCAAGCTGAATGCGTCCAAAGACCAAGTCATGGATACCCGCACCCCCTCTCCTGTGCACCGCATGGACAGCGACGACAGTGGTCCCACCAGCCCGGACTACAAGCCGGACCTGAGCGCAGAAGTGGCTATGCTCTCGACGAAGCTGGTGAATGCCATCAACTTCCAGACGAATCTTGACGACTCTCTCCAGCAAACGCGGCACGAGCTGGAGGTTGCACGGCAAAAGGTCGCGGAGTTGGAAGCCGAGAAGCAACGGCTGAGCAATGTTATAAACGGCGGCGCGTATGTAAAGAGAAGCGACATGGACAGGGCCGTGAACAACATGCAGGTTGAGGTTGCAAGTGCGCGAGCAGCCAGGGAACTCGCGGAGAAGGCGAAGAAGCAGACGGATAATGAGCTGGAGAATTTGACCGTCTCGCTGTTCGAGGAGGCTAACAAGATGGTTGCGGTGGCGAGGAAGAACACAGAGGCATCGGAGAAGAGAAACGCACAATTGACAGCTCAGTTGAGGGACACTGAATTGCTGCTTGCTTCCCAGCAGGAGCAGTTGCAGGACTTGAAGGGCACTATGGAGAGGTTACAGGACGATGCTCTGCCAGAGCCCAGCGTGCCGTCAACACCGATCACGGCCAACGCAGCAATGTTCGACTCGCTACCAATGAGCTCGAGTGCTCTCATGGATATGACGCCTGAACACCCGCTATTCTTCACACACATCTTGACTCCCGTTCTCCGCAACGACACTGCAGCTTTCGCCGATTTCCAGGAACTCCTGCTTCTCGCCAGACGGTTAGGAGCTCACTCTCGATCAAACAGTAGCAACAACAACAACGCTGCGAACAATGTCTCATCGGCAGGTTCCATGTCCTCACCGAACATCCCCGGAGCATTTTCTTTGTCTTCGAATCAAAGCCCGTCATCGATCTATGGTGGTAGCGCAGTGGCGTCCATGCCCGCGCTGAAAGACAGCAAATTCTACAAGCGAGCGTTGACCGAGGATATTGAGCCAACTCTTCGTCTGGATTTAGCACCTGGTCTCTCATTCTTGAGCAGAAGAAGTGTCCTATCTTCACTCCTGCAAGGCACCCTGGTCGTCGAGCCCTATCCTCAGAACAAGCACTACTTCAATTGCACACTCTGCGGCGAGCAGCGCCGGAAAGAAGAGTACATCCGCCGGCATCGCTTCCGCATGTCCGAAGACGACGGCGTATCGAAACCGCTCTGCGACTACTGCGTGTCCCGCTTGCGATCCACTTGCGACTTTGTAAGCTTCCTCCGCATGGTTCGCGATGGATTGTGGAAGTGCGATAATGAACACGACCAGAAAGCCGCGTGGGAAGAGAGCGCGCGATTAAGAGAACGCATGTTCTGGTCTCGTCTGGGAGGTGGAGTGATCCCACGCCTGCAGCAGAATGGCCACCGCGCCCCTTCAGTCAACGGATCTACCGCAGAGCCAGCGTCGGAGCGGGAGAGTCTTGAACGCATTCCGGAAGGCCTTAGGGTTTCGAACGCGAGATCTGAGTCTTCCGATGCGGATGGGGTTCCTCAAATCCAAGTTCGCGTCCCCACATTCACTCACCAGCAGGACACGTCCACCCCTCCCACCGCTCGACCTCTCAGCTACGTGACTCCACCTGGCAGCAGCACCAACGATGACGAATCATCCCCGCGCCCAGCCACCTCCGCCGGCGACGTAAACGGAGGCGGTTCCTCATCTCCTCAATTCGAGGACGCAAGCGAACAACTCGACCGTGAACTCGGTCTCGCAATCGAAGAGGCCGACGCGAAAGATGTTACGCCGATCGCCTCCAAGCCCGACGAAGTGTCCTCGACACAGCATTCTCGCTCGGCATCGAAAGACTCCACGACCTCGTCTCGACAGCCCTCACCAGAAAACCCCTCCAGCCGCAACTCAGCCGCGTCATGGTCGAAACGCGCCTCTCTTCCAGTCACACCCGCCGCGGAACGCAACGGCTCCGTTCCCAACTCCTCAACACCAAACAACCACGACCACTCACCTTCGCCCTCCCACTCCCGCTCTGCCTCTCGTCCCAAGAGTTTCCCGGTCCGACCAGCTCGATCGCCCTCTCCGCTCAAGGCTCACAGCACGCATAGCCGGCACGGAAGTCGAAATGAAGCAGCAAAGGACAGCGAACTCGACGCTGAGAGGAAACGCTGGTCGAAACGCGCGAGTGTGCAGAGTGTCACGGCTGCGGCGGAGAGGGAGAGGGGTGAGAGTGTGGTTAGTGTTGTTGAGAGCGAAGCTGACGAACAAGACGGCGAAGGTGGAGATGGAGGTCGAGATCAGGAGAGGAAGGGCAGGCTAGCAGTGGAAGAGAAGGGCGCAGAAGAAGTGAAGGGCAAAGAGAGGAAGGGCAGTTCGGTGCTCGATCGAGTGAGGGCTATGGAGCGGAGTTGATGAGCAGTAATCTACGAGTGGCATGGATGCGAGGATTGTATTTGTACGACGAATGTGTAGGAAAGACGAGAGGAGGAAGCATTTGGGCATGGTGCGTTTGGACTTTTGCATGAGGCAGCGGTTCGTGTACGATATGAAATACCACGATGACAGAGTGATGGACTTGGGCACCGATAGGAAGTACACAACACATTACATTGATGCACAAGGTCTGCGAGACCTCTTTTCAGGCGTGACACCATTGTGAAGCACCAAGTCGCTTTACCGAGCTTAAGGTGAGCTCCAGCAACAACTGTTTTCCTTGCATTGCTTCATGCTCCATCTCATCATCTTTCTTACAACAAACTGGGAGTCCGCATCGCAATGGCATCAACTCCGGACACCACTCCCTTCGATCCGACATTCGATTCTGAAAAGATCTCTGCCCTCCGCAATGCCCTCTCCAGCTCCCGCCCGCCTCTAAACGACGCCCTGCCCGAGATACAAGATCCATCTGAGCACGGCATCACTCCCGCATTCGCCTCTGCTCTCTGGACCAGCTGGCAAAACACATTCGACTGGTCCACTGCCGCCGCCAAGATTGCACAATGGCCACATTTTCTTGCGAACTTTCCCTCTCCCGATCCATCCATCGAGAAAGACCTGTTCATCCACTTCATCCATCAGCGCTCATCCAACCCCAACGCCATCCCTCTCCTCCTCCTCCTTCACGGCCGGCCTGGCTCCTTCTACGAGTTCAGCGAAGTCATCGATCCCTTGAGCGACCCCTCCGCCACTCTATCCTTCCACATCATCGTGCCATCCCTCCCCGGCTTCGTCTTCTCCTCAGCCCCACCTCGCGCCGGCTGGACTGTCAAAGACACAGCGCGTATCTTCCACCAGCTGATGCTATCTCTCGACTACCAGCATTACGCTGTGCAAGCCGGTGACTGGGGCGCTATGTTCGCGAGAGAGCTGGGCACACAGTACAGTGAAAGCTGCAGGGTGATGCATTTGAACTGGTGTCCGGGGAGTGTGCCGGAAGCGGAGAGGGGAGGGGAGACGGAGAGGGAGAAGAAGTGTCGGGAGCAGGGGGAGGGGTGGAGAAACGAAGCATGTGGGCTATGCTGTGTTGATGAGGACGAGGCCGAGGACGGTGGGCTGGATTGCGGGCACGCCGGAGGGGTTGGTGGGGTTTGTGGGTGAGAAGGTGTGTCGCTGCGGATACATCGCACTGTTCGGAGCATCACTGATGATCAGCAGTATGAGGAAGCTTCCAACCCTGCGGTTCACCACAAGTCATTCTGGCTGAATCACATCCATAAGACCATGTCTCTGTACTACATGACCAACTGTATTGCTTCCTCGGCATTGATATACTACGAGAATCCTCGCCACGACCAGTTCGCGGCTTATTGCTCTGTAGAGGAGAATCTCATTCGCTGCCCTGTTGGGTATACCAGCATGGAATTCGACACGGCACCGAATTCGAGAAGAGGAGCCGAGACGACGGTGGAAAAGGGAGAGTTGGTGTGGTATAAGGAGAGGGTGAGTAGGCTTCTGGATGTTTCTGGGCGGTTTTCGAATGCTGACGTGGATACCAGGACTATGCAGGGCACTTTGCATGCCTCGAAGATCCGGAGAGCATGATTGAGGATGTTCGGGAGGTTGTTGGCAACCTCTGGGAACGGTAGTACATACCCCAGCTTCACCGCAGCAGTCTCGAGGTCTCAACGACGAAGCGGAAAGGCAATACCGGTCGTAAGCGCAAGGTGAGATCTCTTAGGCATCGTGCACTGGGTACTGTACAGTACGAGGTCTGTATTGCAGCACTGACGAAAATCCAGGCCATGAATCTCTCCGCACATGAGCGGATCGATCGTCGCGGAATTGACTTCCCTTTTCCCAAGCCAAGGCCTCTTCCTTCCTCTAGAAAGAGCTCAGAGGAGGAGCGTAGCGCGGAGCATAATGAAGCACTAAGGTAGAGAAGTTCCACTAGGAAAGTTCCAAGATCGGTGAGCAAAATAGGACACCGCACAGGCAGAGGGGTGGTAGGAACGTACACTTCATCCACAAAGTGTGGTACGAGTCGAGTCATCAGGGGTAAGGATAGACGAAAGTCAACCAAATTGCAAGCGATTTCTGGTACCCGAAAGAGCCTTTTGTTGTGGATTATTAGACTAACTATTAGTAAAGTGCACGTAACTAGTACCAAGGCATTCCCACATATAGATAGCTAAAGTAAGAATCTTATACTTAAGATTCTCTCTGTATAATAATATATACCTACTAATTAGAGGTCTTCTTCTACTTAGCTTAAGTCTAATTATAACAGGTTATAAGCCTAGCGTAACTACTATATACTTAAGGAAAAATTGTCTGTTCTAAGCGTAGCTACTAGAACCTTATTATATACTATTTAGATAGTTAATTAGCAAGCCGAGAAAGAGCTAGGTATAATAATAGCTATAATATAGGCTAATAAGTTTAAGACTACAAAGGAGAATAAAGTCCTAAGAAAGGGAAGTA
>JYJE01005719.1:0-17234 GCA_000983655.1 Zymoseptoria brevis | reverse complement strand
AGGATAGCCTAGCTTAGGGGAGATAAGGCCAGATATACTTACGTAAGGGGGTCCTTATAAGGATAGCGATTCCGCCTACCTCTATTACCGGGTAGGCTCCCTAAGGGGAGTACTAGTTAATTAAATATTAGATAGTTTATATTTTATTTCTAATCGATTAGTTCGGTAAGAACGTAGACTAATAGGTGCTAATAGTATACCTAAGTGCCCTTACTAGGCGCTATATTAGTATCTCGGTATAGATCTTATAGTCTATATTTATTAGTACTAGGGGACGGTATATCTTAAGGTTAGACCTTTAGCCTTTGTCCTTATAGAGTATCGTTAGAACCCTATTAGTCTATTCTTCTAGAAGGCCTTATCTCTACTATATCGAGTTATATAGTATAGTAAGGTAGTAGTAGATAGGTAGAGTAGCCTTACTATCGCCTTCCTTTCTATCCTTATCTCCCTACTAAGTACTAAGTGCTTTATAAAATTTACTAGGTATACTATTAATACCGGGTAACTTTCCTATAGCTATACGACGAATTAATTATAGAACTTCTCGGGGCGTAATCGCTACTATTAGTTTGCTCGTATATTAAGAAGGGATTACTTTAAGTAACTTCGATAGTATTAATATACGATTATTAGGGTTTAACGCCTTCTTATTATATA
Organism: Zymoseptoria brevis; assembly: GCA_000983655.1. NCBI lineage: Eukaryota > Fungi > Ascomycota > Dothideomycetes > Mycosphaerellales > Mycosphaerellaceae > Zymoseptoria > Zymoseptoria brevis. Next base: position 16,574 of record JYJE01005719.1, on the reverse strand, counting down.
GTATAGAGTAAAACTCTACTATAATTCGGAGTATTTTATTTAGCTCCTTATATAAGGTACCGTTAGTATCTATTAATTTAGCGATAAATTAAGGGCAATATAACTTCGACTTCGCGTAAAACTACTATATTAGGCGTTCGTTATATAGCTATACTTTTACGAAAGCTACGTAAGTATATAACCTATACTTCTAGTTCGTAAGGTATAGTTATTATATATTAATTACTACTAACTTTACTTTAATAATAGGGTTAGGTATTCCTACTACCCTTATTTAAATTAACTTAAGGCGTCTTCTTTCTAGGTTAAATAAGAGCTTGCCTTAAGACTTTAATAGTCCGCGAGAGGTTTTCTTAAAACTCTTCTAGATATCGCTCTTAAACTTCGACTACTCTAGTAGGTAATCCTTACTAGGAAGTCGTTAGAGTACTTATAGCAATCGAGGGGGTATAATAGTTTATTAGAGGAGGGTTAGGTTTAGTTACTATCGACCCGGTCCTTTCTCTACGTCCTCTATTACCTCTTTAAGATATATCTTTACTATCCGGTAATTAGACTAGAATATAGTCTTAATAGTCTATTTACTAGTAATTAGTATATACTCTTACTTATATAGATATAGTCGATTCGAGATATAGCGTTATTAGTAGGTACGTAGGTAAAGTTAACTTCGGTAGGGTAAGCTCTACGCTAGCCGTCTACGTATACTATTTAATTATTACTAAGGGCTAATATTAGGTCGTAATGCGCTATAACTAAGAAGGGTCGGTAACTAGTCGCTAGTCTCTTATTAATTAGTTTAGTATATTAGTTCTAATTACTACTAAGGATGTTATATTAAACTATTATCTTATTAGCCCGGATTTTATTAGTAAGAGCGCGTTACTACGCTAGGCGTAGATCCGAGTTAGTAATATAGTATACATTTATAAGAGTAAGTTTCTTACCTCTATAAATTACCTTCGTTACGAGTACGCGGCCGCCTAGGTCTATATAGACAACTTTATCTATATCCTAGTCGGTTAGAACCGTATTAATTATTATTATTATACTACCGTATCTATTAGGTCCGGACGATATGTTCGGAAGATAAGTATTAGAAAGCTAATTCTATATATCTATCTACGTTCTAGAAGGAAGTATACGTCCGGCCGCTAAGCCTACGTCCGGGCGGTCCGCCGTAACCGTAATAGTATCTACCGTTTAGATTACTATAATTTATAGCTAATATTAGAGGGTAGTTTAATAGTAGTTCCTTAGCGATTTTCTTATTAAGCTAGGTTTCCTAGGCGAAGAGGACATCTAAATAGTTAGTTTATATTATATTAAACATTTTACGGAACCGGGTAGGGTTACGGATAGAGTAGACATTTTACGAGGCAATTAGTATATTAATATTTATTTAACTAAGGCTAGGTTTAGTGCTAAGTAGCCCCTTAAGCCTCTACTATCTATAAAAGAATATTCTAGTAAAGCGCGGGTATTCCTATATAAGGTAGGAGTCGCTATTACTATATACGGAGCATTTACTTAAGGAGTCTACTATCCTAAACTTAGCTATAAAAGAAGATAAATGTCCCTTCTTTAGGGGGCCGAGAGGGAGCTTAAAGCTATATAGCCTAATTTCCTTCTTAAATACTATTATTACTTACGTACCGAGCGCCCTTCCCGCTATAAGCCGTCTAAACTAGAAGTTTAAATTAGTATTACGGCGGGCTTTAAGACTAAAGAGTTAATAATATAGAGTATAGTTAGCGTCTATAGTAATAAAGTTAGCTATAAAGACTCTTAGGCTACCGGTACGAAATAAATTAACTTATACTAGGAGATCTCGAATAGTAAACATCGTATTATCCGCTATCCGAGCCTAATCCTTAGTAAAATATTAAGCTACCTATCCCTTCGAATTATAAGGAGCCTATAACTTTAGGGTATTCGTTTTAATCGTAGTCGTTATTAACCTATTAAAGACCTCTATATTAGAGGGCCCCTTTAATAGGTTATTAGTAGGTCGGAGTTTAACCGGTATATAGAGAAAGAGCTAGGTTCTATTACTATAGTTCGTATTACTCGGTTCGGTTAGTTATATTAGTTAATCCTTATAGGAAGCTATTACGGCCTTCTTTATCTACTTTATCTTAACTCTCGATACCGTCGCTAGTATAGATTACTTTAGATTTAGTAGGTCGGTAGCTAGGGTAGGTATTAAAATTAATAAGCTTTAAAGTAAGTCTACGAAACTAGTAGCGGTTCCTAACTTTACGCCCTTCTTTCCTCGTCGCCTCTTCTTAGGCTATTTTACTAGAGAGGCCTACGTAGATATAAGCGCTAGTCTCTTACTACTTTTATTCGGAACGCTAGATACTATAGTAGGGTTAGCCGGAGGTCCTATTAATAACCTAAAGGTAAAATTATCCGTAGGGCGAGGTATTATAGGTCGCGGTAAGGGGGTTAGCGTTATAGGAGAATCCTACGTCGCCTCGACCTCTACTACGTCCTCTATTTCCTCGTCTACTTTATTAATCGTACTGTTTAACTAGTCGCTTAGATTATTAATTATTAGAGCGTCTTCTATATTAGTAGTAGGCGTAGGTATTTTACCCCGAGCTATACTAGGGCCTACTTCTACTAACTTAGTAGTACTCTTCCGAGATGCCTCCTCTACGCGGCGTTCTTTTAAGTCTTTCTTCTCGCTTCGTCTTTATAGCTTTTTAGCTAGGCGTCTTTTATACTTATTTATATTAGCTACCTAGCCTCCCGGCGTAGTAAGATTAGGTAAGTTAGACATTTTAGTAAAAGGGCTCTAATAATTAGGTATAATTAGAGCGGCTTATTACGAAGTAGTTGTTTTTAACCGAGTAGTAGTACCTTACTTTAATCTAGTATCTAGTTTAGGTAGGGTAGGCTAGGCTCGAAAGTTTAAAAGTAATTTATTAATAGGCGAGGCTCGCGGTTAATTCTTAGTAGACTGTCTATTAACGGATGCGCGGCCCTACTCTATTATAACTTTTTCTAAAGTATATATATACTAAGGCTAAGATATTAATAGTCTAATAATTACTAGGGGGCTATAGATCGGTATATACTTTAGTTATACTTCTTTATTAATTCAGAGGCTTTTTATAGGGTTTAATCCCCTTATATAGAGTACTATTAATCCTTTTAGTAGGCCTAATAGGCGTATAGCGTAATAATTTTAGAATATTATACTATAAATTAGTAGTATCTTATATTAAGATTACTTTAGAGATTAAAGATGTTTCTAATTAAAGTAACCCTATTATTCCTAGTAGGAATAAGAAGTCTCTTAGCTAGAAAAACGTATAAACGTTAAATAAAGACTAGCCGGTCTAAATTATATTATTTTCTTCGGATGTCGTAGTAGTTTAGCGTAGCATCGAGAAGTAGAGGGCGAAAGGCGTTAATTACCTTACGTCCTATTAATTCTAGTTATATCGTTCTTTTTACTTAGGTAGTTATAGACTTAGCTAATTAATCCCTTAGAGCGTCTACGAAGAGGCAACGATATTACGCTTAGAAGTAGGTCGACAGCTAACAATCGATCCTGCTCCCTAGAAAGCTTATCGACTTTTACCGCAAGCGGTTTAAGTCGATTCCCTTTTATAGGGAAAGGCGACAGTCTATAGAGTGTTCGATCCTACGAATTCGTAAAATCTCGAATTTGGCGGAGTGGGCCATTTAAAGCTCCGTCCCGAAGTGGCCTACTTCCTGGTACCGCGGGACTTCAATGTCACCATCGTCATCGAATGACACGACCGCGCTGCGAACATCGGTAAAAAAAATCCCACGCCATTTCCGTATGCACGAGACAGATTGTAATCAGGCCATTGAGCTCAGTGCCACCGGTAGATGCGTTCAAACTTCACACGCTGTATGTTGTGCACCATGACGCTAGCCGACATCGGGTGATGATATCGATGTGCATCAGGATCGCTACTGTCCATCATCAATGTTCGTCATCGAGAAAGCGACCATTGGGCCGGCTTTTGCACATATGGAACGACCAGAATGTCGGCGAAGCCACGATCGTTGTCCGCAACGGCTGAGCGATGAGACTGTTGTGAACTCCGTCCACTTCGAGGTCCGGATCTTGGTCGATTGACTCGATTCGTATGTATCAATCATTCACTCATTCGCCGAATACACTTTCTCTGACCGTTTCCCTGACTGGCGCTCGCGGGTTTGAGGGAGGCTGAGAGCGTGCGGCAAAGCTAACAGGGCTCACGATCGGCATGGTGAGGTCGCCCGTTTTGCTGCTTCCACGGGCGTCAGGTGAGAAGATAACAGGTAGAAGACCATCGGTCCCGCTTCATGTTATAGACTTGGTCAAGGCGATCCTCTGGCTGTAAGGACTGAGACTCCGCTCTCGCTTCACGTTGGCCGATCCAGCTGCCTCCTGTCTGATGGGATCTCGTCGAGGCGAATGAGATCTGCGTATCTGACTTCGATCATGGCGAGAAGATCTATGATCTGGAGAACTGCTACGGCTTTGTGGCCGTGCTGGCGGCATTCCTGACTTTGAGTGGCCGCCGTTCCTTTTAGGGCTCACTGAGCGCGATGGACTTCGACTTTGTCGTCTATCGATCCGTCGTGAAGGTGCGACTCGATCTCCGCTTTTTACCTTGCGAGGAGGCGGCGAGCGAGAGGGAGAGCGGTCAGTCGAGATCGTGGCGACCGAGTCAGATGAGCCAGAGGAGAAGGATCGTCTGCGCTTGGGTCGACTTGAAGGAGAAGCATGAAAGCTACGTTTTCGGCCTCTGAGATCTGGTTCGGTTCCGTTCGAGTAGCTGTACGGTAGTCATTAGTGCTCATCCTGAAGCGCATCATGAAGTTCAGCTGCTCTTACTCGGTGGCAGATTTTGCTGTAGCGATTGAGTCTGCAGGTGGCGCAACAGCGGACAACTTCGGAGCCAATTTAAAATTCAGCAGTTGCTGGGTTCGTGAGGGTCGAGCTGTATATGGTCTTTCTTGTTGAGCAGCAGTACATTCGTAGCTGAAATGGCCTGCGAACATCAGCATTGGCATGGATAAATGGAACGGACTGTTCTTCCTACCCTTCTTCAGACACTTCTGACATAATGTGGTCGCCGATGCCTTTGAAGGTCCTCCAGCTCTGTAGCGATTCATTGCGCGTAAGATGTTGATGACATGCGATAGATGCGAAAAGAATGCACACAAAAGGTTCATGTTTGCTTGCATCTGATCGGGGCTAGAGCCAAGGCTACGGATCTCGCAGAAGGAGCGTCCCGTGCCGTTCCGCGTTCAAGATTCAGGTCGTGCTTTACAACTTCAACTCGCCAATTTGCTACGACACTCGCGCAGCGCACCTCGAAAACCGAATACAAACGCGCAACTCACCGGCGCGATCGCATCTCTTTGGTCCTCCTCCCGAGAGACACGAGCTCGGCCGACCCTCTGCGTCCTCCACCGCGGCGCAGATTCAGCGGCCTCAGCGGTCAAAAATTCACCCCCCAAAACAGGCTTCATGTGCGCACCGCACGATGTCCAAAATCCTAGCCCAGGACTTGACCACTTTCCTTGAGCCGCCCGTTTCCTGAGACACCGAACGATCTACACGCAATCGTCTTCACTTGCTGGCAGCTTTGGCTTGCCCGCCTCAGGAAATAGCGGCTCTCGGACTCCATCCATTGGATCTCATACGCTTGCTGTCTCTGAACACCACACTCGACTGGCATTGTGGCATTTGTCTTCGACTCGACTCGCATCGAGACGCAGAAAGGCAACATGTCATTCGCAAAGGTTGGCAACGCTCAGAACGCCCAGACATCCACTTCGGGCGAGGCTTTGCGACTGACGCGCCAACAGTTCGCCGCCGCCGGCCCCGAGCCATCTACCGTACACAATCCGGATCTCAATGCGGATAGCGCACAGGAGCTTGAAATGACGCCTCAAGCAATACATAGCGGAATTACCGCAGTCCGTCATTTGAATGGTGCAGCCGCACCACAGCCTACCGCAAAACACAAGAAGCTGGTGGAGCTTGCGCAGAGAGGGTTGAAGGACATTGGTGACTCGAATACAAACGGTGTGCACGCGCGCAAGGCCTCCCCGCATCGATCAGGAGATGCATTACAAGATGGAGCAGAGATGCCAGCCGGGTCAGACGACATGGTTACGCAAGTATCCTCTTCGAACGGCTCAAACAAGCCTCCGAGCATTGATGGGAAGAGTGTCACTTCTGGTACCACATTTGCTTTGGATGAAAAGGAGTCTCTCCGGCCCGACGACAGCGCAAGTGTCAAGGCGGTAGAGGACGATGACGCTTTCTCAGTGCAGGGCAACGGACTGACGGGCTCGAGATTCGGGTCCGACGATGGCGTTCGCGCCTTTCGAGACCAATTGAGGGAGATTTCGTCCATGCAACCTTCCAGGAGAAGTGGTCCTCCTCCGCCATTCGGCAACGCTTCGAAAGGCATGCTATACGTTCCTCCACAAGGCCCAGGCATTGGCGCTGTGCCCAATGTGCCTCGAAGCCCGCCGGATGGCAGCCCGGTTGCTGACTGTCGACCTGATCAAAAGCTACTCGATGCTCTCGACAATCCCAGAGATCGAGTATGGGTGTTGAAGCTGGAGCAGGATGTCATCGACTTTGTCAAAGATGCCAAAGAGGCCTCTCTGACTTTGCCGCAATGCCATGCATTCTACCGACTGCTCGCGCACAAAATGGCGGACTACTACATGCTCGGTCATCTCGTCGATGACACAACGTCTGCTGTGAGACTTTACAAGACGCCAGATTGTCGTATTCCGCCGCCATTGACAGGCATCACCGCTCCTTCAACTGCCGCAAGTACTCCTCCCCCCTCTGGTCCGAAGATGACCATTCTGCAGCGTGGTTCCGGCCCGGCAATCGCCAACGGCTCGAACATGCCCTCAAAAAGTGGCTCGGAGAATGGCGACAGCGAAGATGACAGGAAGAAGGCGCCCGTCACCCGAGAGCAGAGAGAGGCCCGTTATGAAGCTGCAAGACTGCGCATCATGGGATCCGCAAAACCCTCAGATCCGTGTGAATTACCGAAGGACAGTCAGGAATCACGATCAAGTTCAATTGCAGGAAGAAAGCACCGCAGAAAACAGCGAGCCAACAGCGATGACGGCTTCGAAGCACGTTCGGCCTACAGCAATTACTACGCCCCATCTTTTACTTCAGAAGGACTTTCAATACAGTATGCTCCATACCCGGAGTACGCGGACGTATCAAGCGGCCAGTACCCTAGTCCATACCACCACCAAGGGCATGCTGGACCTCCCCAACATGTGGCAATGCAGAAACCTGGCAATCCTGCATGGAGTCAGCAGCAGTATCAGAGTGTAGAGTCAACGCAAGCATGGGCGCAAGGGCAGTCTGGAGCCTACGATTTGAGCGCCGACTTTCAACGAATGTCTTTCCATGGCCAAGTTCTTCCGCAGGTTCAAAACCCCAATGCTGGGCCACACTATAATCAGCAATACTATGGTGCTCAGGCAGGATGGCCTCCACAGCCCCATCACTCGCAGCCGCCGCCGCCGCCTCAAGCTCAGCAGTACCAAATGCAGGGTCCGCCACCACCACCAAACCACACATACGGGCCCAACTTCATGCCTTCTGCAGGACCAACGCACGATCCCTATCAGTCGTACCCATTCGGTGAACTTCCTAATCAGACTTTTTCCGGAAGACCGGCGAGCTTTTCAGAGCATCCTTTACCCGGGAGCTACAAGAGCAAGCACTTCAACCCTCAGAGTCAGAGCTTCATTCCTGGTCAAGCTGATGGCCGACCATTTTCGCCTCATCGTACACCTTATGCCCCTAATTCTGCCTTTGGCACTTCTTATGGACCTCCATCGCAGCTTCAGCGCCAATCTTCGAATCACTCACCAAGCTCTGCTTTCGGCTCGCCGCATACTAATTCTCCACACATGACCCAAAGCCGGATGCACGTCCAGCCCTTGACACATCCTCTGCCACAGGGCCCTGTCTTTCCTCGCCAACCGTCTCCCAACGTGCCTCTCCCGCCAAAACCCACGGCCAACTCGCAGCGAGCGTTCGAGCATGGTGGCGCAGCGACCGCACCTGGCGCTCAAACAACGCACATGCATGGACAGAGCCTCCTCGCCAAGTGGGGCGCGCCGCCTTCACTTCCCGCAAAACCGCCGCCGCCTGTTGAGGCATTCGACGGCACGAGATCGGCCCATGTCCAGCGACAGCCATTCAACGTAGCAGCTGCTGCCCGGCAACCTGGAGGATACTCTCCGTATGGTCCAAGCTCCGCGCAAATTGTGAATGGCAGTGGGCGAGCTCTGGGAGGATATGAGGAATTCAGAAAATAGCCATGCGCATGTCTTCGATTGAGAATGGATTGAGCTGTTGCTGTTGTGGGTAATAATCAAACACGGGATTAGCGTTTGCATAGATATGGCTGTACGATTATCGCCGTCGTTGCACTACATCCATACAGTGTTCACCTCGTCTCAATTCCGCTCCCTGATCTTTCCGCCTAAGAAGCTCGCATGTCCATCGGTGCCTTACTGCCCTCCTTCCACATCTTGTCCCATTTCACGGTCTTCCATCACATGCATTGGCCTTGGCGGCGATGATCTGCCTCGGTGGGGCCTTGCACCCTTCAACTTGACGTCGCTTCTTGTGCAACTCATGGCAGTGAACACTGGACAAACCCTCGACCATACCACCACGATGCCGACTCAATCCGCGCCTCGTACTCCGCGAAGCCATTCGGCCTCCCGCTCAAAACGATCCACCACCGACCTCAGCAACCTCCGCCTCGCACCCCTCTCCGCCAAATTCGCCGATCAACAGCCCACCGCGACCTACCGTCCCAAGACTCCCAATGAGGAACCCGTAGATTCGACATTCACGCGCCTGCACTCTTCTTACCTGCAGGGTGGATCTGCGCCGACGTCTCCTGGGATCTTGTCTCGCAGCAACAGCCGGAAACGAGTCGGTGGAGGTCTGAGCAGGAAGAACTCCATCTACGACCAGGATGCCGATGGTGAAGATACATATGCATATGGCGGAGCGCCGAGCATCGAGCGGGAAAGGGTGGATATGGGAAGTGGACAAATCCCAAAAGCAATGAGTGAAGCTGCGCTTCTGACTTCACGACGTGACAATTCTGGGTCCAAGACCAGCGTGTCGCCGACGAGGAGATACAAGTACCCTGCTCGTCGATCGCGAACAGGAGCCGTGACGCCGCGACAGGAACCTACGCTCGCTGTGTTGGACAATGACTGGCTTACGCATACTGGAGCTACGGCTTCCGCACTGGTGCAAGAAGGTAAAGGACAGGCATGGATGGCATCCAGGGACTCGTCGACGACTGTACGGCCGACGGAATCAGAAGAGGACGAGGATGACGATCAGTACGAGGAGATGGCGGCTTTGAGCGCGAGTACTGCGAATCTACAGTTGGCGTCATTCGATGGTGGAAGCCCTGTAAGCACACGGGCGAGTAGATGGGGAAGTCGATATGGGAGTCGACCGGCGAGCCGAAGGACGTCAAGACGAGCGAGTCCGACTGGATTGAGGACTCCACGGCCGGGTGAGGGAATGTCGTATTTTGATATGCATCAGGTGGAGTTGCCGTCCGAGGAACCTGGATTTCGAACTGTGGCGGAGAGAAGAGCGGATGAGGAGGGAGAAACTTCGGACTTGGGAGGGCTGGGTACTTCAAACACGTTCGGACTGGGATCGTTGGTGGACAAGGTGATGGACTTCAATCCGTTCACGTCGGAGGAAGTGCAGGAGTCAACGGACGATGAGGTGGGTTTGGAGCAGGAGGAGGAGACTCAGGAGGCGGCGAGCAGACGGAGGGATGGAGAGATGCAGAGGAGGCGAGATGAGAAGGCCAAGCTTGTTGCGAAACCCGCGCCGGCGCCGTTGGGCGAGGGTGCAGGTGGGGAGAATGAAGGTGGTGGGTGGCAGGATATGGCGTGGCTGCTGAGTGTGGCATCAAAAGCGTTGTTCTGAGTCGATCTATATTGCTGTGGTGACCCTTCAGCGTTATCAACGCTAATTGCCCGGCTACCCGGCTCCTACAATTCTGCAGTATTTGGGCGCCAATCAATCTCCCACTGCCCGAAGATCGCAAATACCAGGACGTGGATGAACTGATCCTTGCGTAAATTTTGATGCGTACCCAGCTCCGAAACATACACTGCCAAAGCTATGCACACTGCAAATGGATGCCAAAAACCTGCGCTTTTATTGGACGCGAACGGTTGACAACTAATGAAGCGCCGTCCCATCATGCCTCTCTACTCTGCCGTCGATTTCGTAGCATATGGTCATCAATCAGTAGTCGTCGCCGCGGCTAATCACCTCCTTCACATTCGGCCTGAGGAGAATCGTGTGCTCAAACTGTGCCGTATAGCTGCCCTTGATATCCACAAGTGGCGGGTGATCCTGCAGAATCCCAGACTGGACGAGGTTGTTCAAGCCGAGAAGATACTTGTCGTGTCCCAAGCGGTCCAAGTACCGCCGGCAGAAAGGCAGGGTTCCAAAATTCTTCTCGATGCTGCGGAGCAGAGTCTTGGCAGAAGCGACCCGGAGAGCCACCTTTGGTGCGTCTTGGTTCAGAGAGTAATGTGAGCACTCCATGTCGTCCCGTACGATACCCTTGCCTGTGCTGCCGAATGTCTCGATGGCGTAGACTTCTCCCTCCTCCATTTTCTCGTTGCTGTTGCTCTTGACTATGGGTACTGACTTTCCGGCCGCGCCGCCGTGGATGCTGTAGTGGCCGATGGTGTGGCCGTTCAAGTTTCGGATGGACTTGACTGGGTATGTCGTGCCGTTAATCTCGACCTCGTACGCCTCCATGGCTTCCTGAATGCCCTCACCGATCTCTCCTAGTCGAGCGTCGATGCCAGATAGTCTGATTCCAGTGTTTGTCGCATCCTTTACAGCTGCCAGAAGGTTGTCGTATTGTGGCTCGAATGCTACTGTGAAAGCGCTGTCCACTATTCGGCCGTTGATGTGGACACCGAAGTCAACCTTCATAACGTCCTCTTGCTTCAAAATCATCTTATTTCCAGCGTTCGGTGAGTAGTGTGCTGCGCAGTGGTTCAAGCTCAGTCCTGTGGGGAATGCCACGCCACCGATCAAATTGTCGCCCTCTTCCAGACCCATGTGTCCTGTCAGATTCCTCGTGCCATTCTCAATCATCTCCGCGATTTCCGTCAAGCTCATGCCAGGTTTGATTGTCTTCTGCGCATACTTCCTCACTTCTCTGTGTACTTCGGCGGCCTGACGATAGTCTGTAAGGAAATCCGAGTTCATACGGTCCAGTTCTCTCTTCTCCTCGCTTGTTGTCCGATATGCGTTATCGTTCTTGTAATCCACTTCCTCTCCCACCGGGTAGCTGTTGTTTGGAAACAGGTCCGACACCTTCACGGTTGGAGGTTCCTTTTGCGCCTTTGCACCTCCACCTGAAACCGCTGTGCCAGCCTTCTTCTTCTTCCTGGGCTTTCTCTTCTTCTTCTTTTTTGCTGCGCCTTCAGCAGCTCCGTCCTGTTGTCCCTCGTCCGCATCATCATCGTCTGAATCACCAGCTTCCACGTCTCCATTCGTTCCGTTTTGTGCCGTAGTTTCGCTATCCTTCCCACCGAGCTTCAGGTCAGCTACACCCTGCTCGACTGTAGCGGCTGTCATGTTATTGGTGTTGTTGCGACTGTGATCAAGATGCTAGGGTAAAGAAGGTTTTGGACACGAATTCGCAGCAACGACGTCGAACTTTTGGGCTTGCCCCGCCGCTTCCGAGCCCCTCCACCTTTCAGCACCGTCAGCTGCTCATGGACCTCATGTATACGAGATCGAGTCTGCGGTCAACACATTCTCATCCTTGCAGATCAAGCAGAACGAAAATGCTCTATACTACGTCTCCCATTACAACGAGGTCAACACACCTGACATCATACTGTTCGCGGGCTACGACAACAAGGGACCACGACTGTCCTAGGCGAGCTTCAGTCCGCCCGGCAAAGACTTCAAGTCTTACGTTGGTCGACTCAAATCTCCGACTGGCGACGACGGGGACATTGTACGATGCGCCAAGGGACGTCTTCTAAGTCATGCGTCGTATCGGTTCGAAACATCGAAACATCGAGGAAGCACTCGAAGGGTCGTACGCTGCACGGCAGGCATTACTGGAAGAGAACTTCCAAGAGGAGGATCAATATGTCGAAAATGTTCCGGAGAGACTACACTCTGGTCGATGAACGTGACGATACGGTCGTGGCTGTCATAGTGGAGCACTTCTCTCTGAAGATCAAGGGCACCATGACCTTTTGACGGGAGCTAGATGCGAAAGCTGAGATGTCGGCTTTGATGGTACTGTTTTTGTTACTGGAGAAGTCAAGACGACGCATGGTGGCTGTGTCCAAAAGCGTGGCTCCAACATGACACAAGAAGAGGGTCTTGAGTATGTGTAAACATGTGCTTTGGGTTGTCGACAACTTACCTTTTATTGTGCTTCGTCGATTATACGGATTTCCAAACTGTTGCCCGATGATGTCCACGAGTCGGATGGAGTGAGCGAGCGGAGGCTTTGCCAAGAGCGATCGGTTGTCATGTCCAGCGGCTCCTTGTTTACCGTTGATCGTTCGTGCTAAAACTTACGTCAACTCCACCCTCGACCTCACCACTGTTCATACTCTTCTCATTCTGAGCGATCTCGCATCTCTGGTCGTCCTCTTGTACAGCAGATCATATCTTTGTGTAAAGTCACGACACCAGGCCGAAGTTGGCTCTATCAAACTCGCACGCGACACGATCAATGACATAACGGCTCCCCAACGTATACCGTCCTCGACCGATGAGCAGATATAGAAGCTTTTCCGGGGCTCTCATCGACCCAGAGAAGCAGAGACGCGGCTCAGAAGACTCGCTAGATGCACACGATTACCTCTCCTCATCACGACCAATGCTCGGCCAAGGCGCCGCAAGAGCTCCCACATACGCATATCATCTTCCACGGCGACGATTCAGTCGATACTTTACGCTTGCAATATCTGCGATCATTGGCTTCTTCATTTGGTACCTTGTGCGAGCAAGTTTGTCCAGCAGAGCGGCGGTAGAGCTTGGGATTGGCAGGCCTGCTGCGCCTCCGCCAGCATGGGAAGGCTTTCCCTTCTTGAAGAGATACCATGGCGGAATCAGGACGCTGGTGTCACGAGAGGATAATACGCCGGAATACCCAGTGGCCGAGGATGTCGAGGTGCAGCGACTAGTGGATGCAGCGATGGAGCAGAAGAAGAAGGCCGATGCAGTGACATCGAAAGAGAAGGGGTTCAACAAGAAGCGTGAGATACCTGAGACGAAAGAGCAAGTAGCCTTCCCACTACCGCATCGATTTGATCCGTATCCCAAGTATGGTGTCGAGGGAGACAGGAAAGGCTTTGCGCCGCCAGTAAAATGCTATGTCGATGCGAAGGAGAAGCGGGAGGTACCACAACTGCTGGCATTCAACGGCACGACAAAAGGCTTCCCTGACCCGGTCATGGGCTCGTACGACTTGCTTGGTTTGAGAAAGGATGTGTGCTTTGAACGACACGGCAGACTTGGACCCTATGGACTTGGATACAGCAAAAAGTTTGGCGGAAGCGGTGCGGGCATGGACGGTGACAGGCAGGGCGCTGAACACGTATGGGGTGACGAGCTGGAGATCGATTATCGAAATGTGAAATGGGCAGAAGTGCAGGAAAAGTGCGAGAAGGACAATGCGCACAGATTCAAGGCTCCGCCGAAGCAAAGATTGAATCACTTTTTCACATCCATGGCAAGTGGCGGTCCGGTCGAGGAAAAGCAGACCTCGAAGCGGGCGGAGGAAGAGCCCAAAGCTCAAGAGTCGTCGGAGCTCCTCAATCGGACTGTGGTTCTAATCCGAACATGGGACTCGTTCGAGTATGACGCCGAAGACATGTTCTACTTGCGCGCGTTAGTGAACGAGCTGTCGATTCAGTCCGGCACTGAGTATGTTGTTCACTTCCTGATACATGTGAAGGACAATGATGCGCAAATTTGGGCGGACGACGAGACGTACCAACGTGTGCTCGAAAAGGCGCTACCAGCAGAGTTCAAGGGGATGGGCACTCTCTGGTCCGAAAGGCAGATGGGCCTGATATATGGAGGTCTTGCAGAAAGCAATTACCGTGACCTCCAAGTTCACGGCGCCTACAGGAGTACATACATGCCCGTGCAATACTTTGCGCACATGCATCCGGAGTACGACTTCATCTGGCATTGGGAAATGGACGTTCGCTATACTGGCCACTTCTACCACCTCTTCCAGCAGGTCTCGCAGTGGGCAAAGCAGCAGCCTCGCAAGGGTCTCTGGGAGCGGAACGGCAGGTTCTACGTCCCAGCCGAGCATGGCAGCTGGGAGGACTTCCGCCACATGGTGCGAATCCAGACCGAGCACGGGACAGCGAGCAAGGAGAACATATACGGGAAGCTCGCCTCTGACGCAGGCGTCAAGAACCCCATGGACGTCGCGTCTCATAGCCACGAGACTCCAGTATGGGGCCCTCTTCGTCCCACTGGCGAAGGCGACACGACCGCCGATCCTGACAACGACCCGCAGCCTCCCACCGTCTTCGACCAGGACAAATACGAATGGGGAGTCGGGGAAGAAGCCGACTTCATTACTTTCAACCCTCTGTTCGATCCTCACAAGACAAATTGGATACTCGCCGAAGACGTCACGGGCTACAACACCACCGAAGGCTACCCACCTCGCCGGACCGCAATCATCACGGCTTCGCGCCTCAGCCATCGTCTGCTCGAGACCATGCACCGCGAAACTACCCTACAGCGCCACACCATGTTTTCCGAAATGTGGCCTGGCAGCTGCGCTTTGCACCACGGCTACAAAGCCGTCTACGCTCCTCACCCCGTCTACATCGATCGCGCGTGGCCAACGTCGTACCTGGCGGCCGTGTTCAACAACGGTCGCAACGGTGCTACGGGCGGTGCACGTACCAGTGTGTTTAGCGATGAGCGACAGCACAATTTCTTGGGTACGACTTGGTACTACCATGCTGGATTCCCGGCGAATTTGTGGAAGAGGTGGTTGGGGTACAAGGTTGACAATGATGGAGGAGAGGAGTGGGAGCTCGCGAATGAGGGCAGGATGTGTTTACCTGCTATGTTGCTGCATCCGATCAAGCAGGTGGACTTGATTGTTGAGCATTTGGAAGGGGAGCCGGTTTGAGTTGTGGGATGAGGTTTGTGGGCTCTGGGCTCCTGTACAGTGACTGTTGTCGGATACTTCTCCTGGCTGTGAGGATGTGTAGATGCACGAGATTGCACATGCGTGTATTGAATGAATCATGATGCACGCGGTGGCACAAGTGCTTCTACCATTCTCATCCTCGCGGTCGTCACGCTCAAACAGGCCAAGGACAATCTCCCTCCATCATGAACGTGCCGGAGCGAAGCCCGCTGTCCCCTCTAGGCTACAGCATCAGCATTCACGAGCCATGGTACCCAGATCGGGACAGCACACCGCTACTCCAACCAAGTGCCTCCGCTGCTCTTCACATCCATCACGCAATCATCAAGCAAAATCCAGGATCATCCACACAATACCGCACCGCCAGTCGCCGACTCACACAAACTAGACCCTCAAGAGCCAGCAAAGCGCTAGACTCTAGTCCGCAGCCGGAACAACGTGGCAGAACCAGCATCACGAAGCAACAGCGAGGACCGTGGTAGCGAGGCGCCGCAATGGCATCCACACGCATCGTCTTTCGTCTTCACAGGGAGCCCATGGCTGCCACGCGGTTTCTGTGTCTCGCGGAGCCTTGTGGACCCCAGACGCTATTTGGAGCTTGACCATTCGTTATTTGGAGCTAATGACGTTAGGATTTCAACTTGATCCTCACTTTGCCCTCGACGGCGATAACACCACAACCACAACAGTGAGCGCAATGAAACATGGTACATGTAACAGGATAGCATCGTGCGATAAAGCTCGTATAATTGATATGTATATATGTGGTGTGGTTATGGTAGTGGAGGTGGTGGAAGGAAAACTTAGGCTTAAAACTCCTTAGAACGCCGGCGTAGATCTCTTACTTACGCAAACGACTACTCTTATAGTAAGATAAGTCGATTGCCGGTGTATTTAGTGAAATCCGGTGAGCTAATAAGAGCGCGAGAAACTCCTTTAGTTTTAATGACTAAGGAGGTTATAATTAAGGTAGTACATACGCTAAAAAGCTCGCGGCTATAGTAAACGCTATAGCTATCGATCCGGTAGCTCCTATTAACTAGGCTGTTAAGGCGCGTTCTACTACGGATATTAGTAAGGATTATGCTCCTAAGTCCTATATTGTTAGAGCTAGTAGCTATGTTGTTAGAGCTAGTAGTAGTAGAGCTGTTAGCCGGACGGCGGCGGCACCTACTAGCTCTAATAGTAGTAGTGTTGTTGGCCATAGCTATAGCGGTGAGGATATAGCTACGTTAGCGGCGGTGCCATAAGCCCTACGGCGAGTTAAGACCTTACCGTCGCCGCTACTCGTTTAGTAATAAGATC
>JYJE01005699.1:0-14940 GCA_000983655.1 Zymoseptoria brevis | reverse complement strand
CTCTCTCTCTCTCTCTCTCTCTCTCTCTCTCTCTCTCTCTCCGCAGCCTGCAACTTCTTGATTCTCTTCACCATCGTCCCCACCACAATTGGCCCAAGCAGCGTACACGGCAAAATCGCCCCAGTCACGACCAAGAACGATTCCGAAGAACGGCTCCCTTCGCCGACAGCTTCAAAAGACCCCTTCGCTTTCGGCAATGAATGGCGCTTTGATGAGGCATCCGATTTCGCCGCGCCGCGCGCGACCATGGCGAAGCCGAGCATAGTCGCGGGATAGAGAGGGACATGGGTTTTGGGATGCCCCCCGGGGGGGGGGGGGGCTTCTTCTTTGGTTCCGGGTCTGTCGTCGCTGATGGTGTGGTTTGTGTCGTTGTCGTTGTGGCGGCGTCCGCCGTGGCATCCTTCTTCTTATTCACCACCTCCTTCTTGAACCTCGTCCGCAATGGCCATGGTAAGTGTTTTTTGAAGATGGGAGAAAGTTCTTCAACTTATGCGTCGGTATGATGGGACTCGAGAAGCGGATGAGACAAAGACCGCAAAACAATTTCGCAATCGACCATGAGGGATGAAATGGACGATTCCGCGCCAGAGGATCGAGCCCGTGAACATTTGGGAGATGGGGATGGAGAAGCCGATGGAGGCGAAGAAGAAGGGTTGGGAGGATGGAGTGGAGGGCGGGGGAGAAGATATTTTGGTGAAGATGGCTGTGCCGTGGAGGTGGGCGTGGTTTGTGGGAGGTGGATGATGTGGTGGATGATGGGGGTGGGGGGTGATGCTGAGGGGGAGGGGGAGGTCTGGGAGGAGGAAGATGGACCGGCGGCCAGGGAGGGCGAAGCTTGTTGAGATTCTGTACTCTTGGTGGCTGGATCTTTGAGCTCTGCTGAGTTGTCCTGTGAATTCGAGTCTGCTGCCTCGTTGCCAATCGCCGTTGGGCGCGAGTCCGACTCCCGCAGTTCGGTGCAGAGTGCCATCCCACCAGGAGATCGAAGCACCCGCGAGGTACGCCGCGAAAAGACCGGACGTTCCCGCGTAGATCGCTCCGGTGATCCAAGCTGCGAGAACCGCGACGTGCAGGCAGAATGCTGCACCTTCGGTGGTCAGGGCGAGATGTAGCTTGGAGTCTCTGCGCTTCGTGATGAGTTTATAGCACACTTTCGTCAGTGGTTTGACGATGAATGCACACATTAGTGGTAGCAGCACGGCGAATGCGATGGACACAAAGACCGGTCGAATGACAGTGATGGCGCTGCAAGTTGTCAGAAGACTGTCCCAGGCTTGCGATGATGCCGCTCATGACTAGACCGACGACATGGTCCTGTAGTCGAGTTGGCCACGATTCGCAGACGGGGATATTCGTATACATACCATCATAGCCGCGCTCGACCGTACAACACCTCATCGGCTCTGATTCAGACCACTCGTCGCGAGGATAGTGAATGTTGTGCCAAGCGAGGTCGGACATGGAGCTGCACCCGCGGCGAATGCTTGGACCGGAGTGATGTCCATGAAGCCTTGCAACGTGGAGGATAGCGCCATTGGAGAGCCGATGCCGATGATAGCCACCAGAGATGCGAGGAATAGGTTAGACTTCAGCGTCTTCAAGTCGGTCTGTAGTCAGTCCACCTGCAGCAAGTCTGTTTAGATGAAGAGGGGTTGACCTGGACGCGTATCTTCTCTCGACTGACCCTCATACACCAGCACGATCAAGCCCAAATAACCGAATTGGACAATAGCATCTTGGATCTCAAGAGACAGCCAGTTTCCTCCGGGTGGTGCCCCATGCCACTCCCATGGCAATCTGACCGATGAGTCCGCAGGAAGAGCACCCTGTCGAAGATCCAATCGACGACATTGGAAAGGATGAGGAATGAAGAAAGGATGAGAATCGTGACGATGCCTGGCTCATGATATGGCAATGCGGCCGCCACCATTGTCGCGTTGTGAAAATAGAGAGATCTTGTAGAAGATGAACATTGTTGTATAGTGAGGAGATGGATATCTCAAAGTGACGTCGGAGCGTCGTCTTCATGGACTTGGACTCGACAATCTTGAGGAGGATTATGAAGTGAAGGTGCTTCGAATGATGGAACTCGTCCATTTCGCTCCCGCACGTCCCTCCAAAATTTCGAGAGCTTCGCGACATCCTCCTTCCACTTCACCATATTTTTCTACCATGACATCCGGACCATGAGGCTTTGGCCTCGAAGATTTCCACGCCGATACAAACACATCTCGAGGCCTTCTCCACTCTTTACCGTCTCGAGATCCATATCCTCACGACCCGCCATGTCCACCGACTATACGACCTGGTCGAATTCTGCTCTGATCGAACGAGTCACAGCCCTCGAAACCCAACTCCGAGCGCAGAACGAATCCGCCCTCGCTTCCGTTGCTGCAACCTCTGCCCTCGACAAGAAACCACGAAAGGCTCCCAAACCCTTCGATCCCTCCCGCTACAACACACGCCTCATCGCGCTCAAATTCGCCTATCTAGGCGGCGCATACAATGGTTACGAACATCATACGAACAATACTACACCCTTGCCGACGATCGAAGAGGAGTTATGGCGAGCACTGAGAAAAGTGCGATTGATATTCCCGATGTTCAAGCCGGAGAGGAATGAGGACGATGTGGAATGGGAAGGGTGCGAGTACAGTAAATGCGGGAGGACGGACAGAGGCGTCAGTGCATTTGGACAGGTAGTTGGAATCAGAGTGAGGACCAATCGGCCAAAACCATCACTTCCACCCGTGGAGGATGCTGCAGTTGAGAACGAGACTGCTGTGGACACTGCGAAACAACTGTCCACAGCAGATGAGACCCCAGAGAAACCCTTTGACCCCGTCGCCGACGAGCTCCCCTACATTCAACTTCTCAATCGCGTCCTTCCATCCGATATTCGCATCCTCGCCTGGTGTCCCACTCCACCGTCAGACTTCTCCGCGCGCTTCAACTGCAAAGAGCGTCGATATCGGTACTTCTTCACGAACCCCGCCTACATGCCTTTACCCGGGAGTTCCGCCTCGAAGCGTCGCGGTGCAGAGGATGGATGGCTCGACATACCTGCTATGCAACGGGCGGCCGCAAAGTATGAAGGTCTGCACGATTTTCGGAATTTCTGTAAAGTGGATGCTTCGAAGCAGATTGGCAATTTCGAGAGGAGGATCTTTCACGCGGGAATTCATCAAGTGGAGGGCACGGGAGAGGGTCCGCAGTTGTATTGGTTCGAGGTAAGAGGCAGCGCGTTCCTCTGGCATCAGGTGAGGCATCTTGTGGCCGTGGTGTTCTTGGTCGGACAGGGGTATGAGGATCCAAGTGTGGTGGACTACTTGCTGGACGTGGAGAAGACGCCTGGCAAGCCGGCGTATGAGATGGCGAGTGATGTCCCCTTGGTGCTGTGGGATTGTATCTTCCCGAATGCCGAGGCGTTGGCGAATGGCGATCATGGATCTGGCGAGCGGAACTCGAAGGGATATGTGGATGATATGGATTGGGTGTACGTTGGCGATGATCGTGGCGGGAGAGATCCAGCCAAGCGTGCGCTGCCAGCTGTGGAAGATGGCAAGCATGGCCGTAATGGTATCATGGAGGAGCTTTGGTCACTGTGGCGGAAGCGGAAGATGGACGAGGTGCTGGCATCAAGTCTGATGACCGTTGTAGCAGCGCAAGGCCAGCAATTCACGCCTGCTCAGTTGGAGGCATCGTCTGGCTCCAATCGGAGCGCTCGTCTCTTCGACGGCAGTGGGGTGCCCAATACGGTGGGAAAGTACATTCCTATCGCACAGCGTAAGCTCCTGGAGGCACCTGATATTATCAATGCGCGATATGCGCTGCGGAAAGGGTTGAATGTCGATAGGAAGCCCGCTGCAGAGGCAAATCCAGGTGATTAGGATCATCATTTCGAAGCCTGTTCAATCCGACGTGGGTTCATAAAGACAAGCCCTCGTCCCTCTCCAGACCTTTTCCAGAATCTCCCTCCGTGGCAAGATGGTCTGTTCCCAGGTCAGCCAAATGAATGCTTCGCTGCGACTAGGCGCTCGTAACATACCGGAAACACTACCACCACATTCCCTTCCCCTTCCACCACAATACTCAAGTAGAACCTGACCTCAAACCCCTTGAACGCCTCGTGAATAAACACATCCTGAATCGCACTCGTCGGTATGAACCGGGTCGAACTCGTGCCCGGGATATATGTCGACCCCGCCGAACTCGTCTGCACGCCCAGTCCACGGATGACCAGCAGGGATTCCTCTTGATACCCGCGCCGGACGAGAATAAAGGTACACACGCATCCAAGGGCAAGTTGAGCGTATATGGGGAGTGGGTCGATGAGGTGCTGGAGGACAAAACGGGATGTCGGGAAAGTGAGGAAGACGGTAGTGATGTCGTGGGTCTTTGGAGGGGGAAGAGAAGAGAGGAGGAAGAGGGTGAGGAGGTAGAGGGCGGAGATGCGAAGGATGCCGGTGAGCAGAGCGATGGTGCGGGCGGAGAACGAGGTTGCGGGCGAGGCGGTGGAGACGGTGTAGAGGACTGTTGTGCGGGTGGGACGGCGGGTTGTGAGCATGTTGTTGAGTTTGCCGCCGTTGTCGGTCTCCAGATCCGGGTTTGGGGATTGGGGTGCTCGTTCAGGCGAGTCGTTCAATAATGCCTGAGGTGTCTGTGACCCGGTCGGTTTTGCCCACTCGATTGTCTTCGCGATGATGAATGAGCAAATGCGCAATCAGTTTCATCGCCCTCCAGAATACGACGCATTCTCCATCAGTCCTTGTCTCTAATCCTGGATTCTCCGCTCGCGTCCAACGATGTCCAATCTCGGGATATGAAGAGTGGAGTGGACGAACAAGGGGTTTCGAGGGATGAGGTCAAAACCGAAGCAATTTGGCAGCGGGTCATTGGACACGGCAATCAAGACGCTAAGGTATGTTTGTAAATTCATCTAAGAGAAATGAGCGTGGCGGAGACGATGTGAACCTAAGAGATTCTTTAATATCACGTCTGGTGAATGAACTTCCTCTCGACGAGCAGCACACCTTGTCGAAGGACCCTCGATCATCTTCACGTCGCGCTCGTACCCCTGGAATGATGACCATTCTCGCTCCATTTGCAGCTTCAGCTGGCTTCCCACTGTCCAGGCATGCATTCATTCCATACGATGGCGTCTCATCAAACCGGGACCTCCATGATTCCTGACATGCGGACTACGATTTACTAAGGTTGACCTCCGAACGGACCCTTTGTGCTTGGAAAGTCGATGCAGAGACCGAGGAAGACACGTATGCCGGTTTCCCAGGTTCCTCACCTCCACGGAATTCCTCGTTCTCGCCTGTGATTTGCTACATGTCTCTCCGCTGGGTGCATTTTCTGCTACTGCTGAAGCTACGAGTTCTGCACCGTATTCACATCCTGGTATCGAGAGCTGATGAGCGGTGGGCTCTGACTCTGAGTCACCAGAACAGTGTCGTGCTGATGCCGGAGCGGGTGGGACGGCAAAAATGCACTGCAGTATCCAAGGTCTCGGAGCGATTTCATGATGCCTCTGACACACGCTGGCAGATCGATTCCGGAAGGCAGCGTTGTGACCAATGTGCCTCGTTGTTCGATCCATCTGTCCATGCCATCGGTGAAATCCCCTTCGGTTGGATCGCATCGAGAGGGTTGGATCGAAACGAAGGGGGGAGGTGGTGGGTGACGAGAAGGGGTTGAAGCGTAACTTGTGTCTCGTATTTTTCTTCCTCTGTTCAGGATCGCAGGTCATATTGGACCAAAGGCGACGGACACTCCTTATTCTATCATCTGTTCTACCACGTCTCACTTACGCATCGCTCAACAGGCGATACCTATTCCCCTGTTTCCACCTCATCGGACCCGCCCTGTTCGTTCCCACCCTCCGCGACAAGAATCTCCGATATGCGTGAAGCACTCCCAACACGGTCAACGCCATGAACACCATGGATAGCATCGACCTCAACGGCGGCACGCCGTTCGCCAATTTTGGTACGGTAATCGCGTGCGCCAGCTCATCCATCCAGCGCTGCGCACCCACGACCGTAGTGATCCGGTCCAAGATTCTACTTGTGCCAAACTCAAGCCGGCGATCGTGTGCATCTAGTGCAATGACGCGGAGATAACGCGAGTCGACAATGTCCTCGGGAATGGCAATTGTCCCCTCAAAATCAGTCTTCTCCACGCTGACAACATCCTCCCAAGCTCGCTCATTGGAGGATGCTTCATCCGCACACTGCAAGACCCAAGTCCTCACTTGCGTCGCTCCGTTCCACGAAACATATACCTCAAAGTCGTCGTCACTAATTTCGACTTTGGGCGGCTTGTTCGGACGTCCGATCCACGGAAACTTGTAGGTGCGATAGCTTTGAATGTCGCCGCGCTCCCAGGAAGTCGTAGCACCGTAGTGAACATCGCAGAGAACAGTGCCGTTGGCGGAGAACTCGCTCCAAACCGCGTTCAGACCATAGCCAACGAGGATCCGCGGATCCTGGCCGGGAGAGGAAGGTGGTAGAATCTGGACCGAGCCTTGGGAGGATGAGCGGACGGACTGCGGGTTTTCGTAGGACTGTATCACGCGCACTGTGTAGGATGCTGATGTGCCGTTGGTTTCTTGGATTTTTAGCTTGTTCAAGTCTGCATCGCGAGGTTCGTTCTTCGGTCGTGTTTCGGGTTTCTGCGACTTGTCATTCGGGTATGTGACTTCCAGTAAGAGTCCTCGTGAGATCTCTATTCCGTACTCGTAATGCTGGTCCTCGGCAGCGTTATCGAAAAGAGTCACCAGTCGCGTCGTCAAGCCATGTTTCTCCTCGGGAGGGCTGTATAGACTGGTAAAAGTGTCGGTAGACACGAAGCGAGCGTCGTGCTGCCATGCAAAGTTCGTGGCATTGCCTCCGCTCAAATCCATGAAATCATTCTCCTTTCCTCCCAACGACCAGATGATGTTTCCAGTCCTACCTTCGACATACAACACGCTGTGGAAGTACCGCGAAGAGATCAAGTAGTTCCCGAGCTCATCCTTGGCAATACTGTTGATGTGGAACCAGTCAAAGGGGTCATCCTTGGAGCCTCCGGGTCCAATTCCGCGGTAAGTGGCTGAGATATTGACATGGTCGGATGCTCGCCACTCGTACAGGAGGACGCCTGTCTCAATGCTGATCTCCTGAAAGAGGCAGTCCCAGATATACGACGGTCCGGGAGATTCTTCGTCTGGGCGGTAGTCCGGGAAGCTCGAAAGATCATGTTCCACAACTTCATACATGGTCATCAATGCTGTCCCTTCAGGAGTGATCAGAAATTCATGAAGGTCAGCAGAAAGTCCGTTGGCAGCACCCACACGATGCACAATGTCGTATGAAGCATTCAGCTAAGATGTTATAAGTCTTCGCACCACGATCCAAACAAGAATCTGCTCACCATGTAGTAGAAACCGGAGCCGTGTCCTCTCACACGATCGTCACCCAGCCAGAATGTGAGGTAATCTTGTCCTTGATATTTCTGCACCGTGAAATCATACGCCTGTCCGCCAAAGTCATTTTCAAAGTGGTGCGCCCATACAAGATCACCCCGCTGGTCGAGCAGCATCGGCCCGGGATTTCCAATGCCCCAACCTCGAGGCGTGATGAAGTAGTAGGTTCCATCGTTGCATTCAGGACTCCATTGGACGAAGTTTGTTCGCGGCGCATTCAAGTCCACCTCCGTGATGTACTCGCGGGTAGGGTAGTAGCCAAAGGATCCGTCATCAGATGCCTGATCGAATGCGGGCGGAGCGTCGATACCGGCGAAGTCGATGGAGCTGTCGCTTTTGGCAAATGCGTATAGCCAGAGCGAAAGGTGCCAGAGGAAATGCAGCGCGACATGCATGAGTGCTCTATTTCGATCATCAGGTAGACAATTTTCGTAACATCAGGAGGAAAGGCGGAGCAGATAAAAGAGAAAGAGAGAGCAATGAGGGTGCCCGAGAGGGATGTGTGCCGGGTCGAGCAGTGCTGGAGAAGGGCAGACAGGCTGAGCAGACGATAAGAGATGCCGGGTTGTTTCGACGGTCTGCAAGTGGCAAGCGAAGGACAGAAGGCAGGTAGAGTTGGACAAAAAGCAGGAACGGCAGTCAAACGTACCAGTTGTCGCAAAGAGAGGTACTTCCAGAAAGCAGGGAAAGTACACACCACACCACCAAAGCAGTCTTCTCACTATCGCATGCATGTCTTCGAAGTCCACCCAAAATGCGATGCCTTTCGTCAGCACCAATGCGCCGATCCGTCTGTTCCCCGTCCTCCACTTGGCCCGAAGCAGGTGTTTGCGGGAGGTCTTTGTCAAGACCGCGCGGCGAGCAAACGAACGTGAGACGAAAAAGTGGAGAGGTCGCCATCTGACTCGCTGCTGGCTGGGTATGGGTGTCTGTGCAAACAGCAGCATCTGGTCCCAACGGCTTACTCTAGAAGACGGCTTCATCTCTCCTGCCCTGGGCCGTGGTGCTCCGTTGTCCTTGTTGAAATCTCCAGCAAGTAAGTCGTCGTCATGAATGCGGAATGCGGCAAAGGTACATGCGAATGCGATGCGCCACATCAGATCCAAGATTGAATCAAGGTTGTTGCAAGATCTCATCGGAATTCGTACGTGCGGCCATCCTGGTCATTGACTTTCGCTCCGAAGTCTCATCGACGTGTACACCCAATGCGCGGCTCGCAGTCCGCAATGCGCTCATCAATCCGACCCAACAATGTATAGTGGCTTCATTATTGTCGATGATGATGGGTCCCATCTGTAGCCGAGTACTTCACGGTCAAGCCCACCGAAGCTCCAAGACCATCTCTCCAGCAAGATTCCAAGACACCAAGACCGCCTCAGCCGCGCTGCTGGTTAGCGAACAATGCATGCGGCCGCTCGTGCGGGTGGGTTTAAAGAACGAATACCTTGGTTATGTTTGAATAGCCGGACAAATGCCTCAGGCATCTTCGCATTGTCGACTCCCATAAGAGGAGGTCAGCTCTCTGCCCATTCTGGTACCGGAGACGAGGCAGTTCTACAGCTACGATTACTTGAGTCGCCACTTGGAATTCAGGCGCGAGCGAATGTATTGATTTTCAAGCAAGATCGCTTCGAATGTGCTCCATTCTCCGACTCCGACCCTCTTTCTCCGCTTTGTCTGCAGGTCTTCTTCTCCCCGTCCGTATCTACATCCCACGCTCATGCAAACTCCGAGACGTTGTATTGGCACAAGTTGTGTGCTTGTAAGCGACAGGCTTTGGGTCAATCTTCTCCCGGCGTGCTACGTTGTCCGTGCCATCAGGAAACCGTACTGCCATGACCGAGCTGTCGGGTTCCTCTTGCTGAGTGGCAGGTCTTCTCATGTCACTCAATCCCCCTCTCGAAAGTATGCCCGACCGCCATTGCCCACTCTGGCTGCCTTTCCGTAGCTATTTGCTCTCTGCAGTCCAACACCTCAATCATCCCAACTCTTCTCCACCGTCTCCCTCACTCTCTTGGTGTACTCCTTCCGGTTGTCCTTGTACAGGTTGCTAGCCTCGACGTTGGCGGGACTCGATGTGTTGGGATCGTTCAGCAGACTACAGCCGCCCAGCCACCGTCAGCACCACCCAAGTCTCGCCTGATAGTCCACAGTACACCTCAAACTCACCTCTGGATACTCGTCAATATCGCCGCCACGTCGTATGTCGGACTCCACCTGTTCTGCAGAATGTCCAAGCACAACTCCCCGGTGCCGTAAACGTTCGGGTGAAACATTTGCGATATGAACTTCACGCCTGGAGGCTTGTTGGGGTATTGCTCTTCGAAGTGCATCACCAGGCGAAAAGTCCCATCTTCGAAGGGTGTATCTGATGGACCGATGATGACAGCGTTCCTGGAGAAGAGAGAGCCTGGTCAGCGGATGTAATTCTGAGAGTGCGAGCAGTGATGCCGTAGCCTTTTGCTGTGTCGTTGTGCCCATGTAGGATTTCCATGTTTTCCGCTGTTGCGCTCCATGGATCCATAGCTTCTTACGTACCAGGTCATGACGTTGTCCGCGATGGGACTGGCACTCACTCCCGCTGGAGGATCTGTTTGCATGCGCTTAAAGTCACGCATCAGACGTCGGCGCGCCGCGGTCGACATGTTCGGTGGGTTTCTGCGAGGACGTAGCGAAGTGTGTCGTGCGATGTGCCGGCCTCAAAGGCAGCTGGTGATGAGACTATCGGCGGAGAAGTGGCGGTGGCGGAGGAGTTGCAGGGAGAAGAAGCGTAGGGTCTTTCGTGATATATGCCGGGGTGTCAGCGGAGGGTCAGGTCCCGTATATGCGGAGACCAGGTCGACGGTATGGTTGATGCTTTGGTGGTGAGTGCTCTGGAAGGACAGGTGATGACTAGGTACCTGTGTACCTTAACTCGTGACTGTGATGGAGCCTGAAGTGCCGGCGGAAGTGGGTGGATAGTGGGGGCAAAGCTGGAGCGCGATTCCGTCGCGGTGGGCAAAGACGAATTATCCACAGCGAAGCTCGGAAGTTGTTCGCAAGTTATTATGGAGAGATGGAGATTCAATGGGAAACGTCAAATGGTGAAAGGTGGCATGGCAATCGTAGGTAACATTATATCATCTCATCAGCTGATGGCAATTAAAGGTCCTGCTCGTCTGAACTGTGCCCTTTTCCCCTTCCTCTCTGTCATGTCACTCGCATGTCGCCCTCAAGTCCCTTTTTAAGTCCAGAGCGTAGGCCCGACTTTACCAAAGACCCACAGAAAAGCTCCTATGCCAGCTCCGCAGAGCACCGGTATCGTCAAATTATCGTCCAGACCAAGGATGTCCACAGCTTCACTCGCGCTCGCAACCAGACCAGACACCAGCGAGACTACACCCAAAGCAATTGGACCAGAGACAGACGCCTGCACCTCATTCAGACCCAGCGGTTGTCTTAACCCCTGTGGTAGAGTGAGTGTGCCCTGAAATGCAAAGGTGTTCACTCCCTGGTTGAACTCCTCGGGCGTCGCGGGAGCAATGATTCCCCAGAACAGCACGGAACTCGCAACACCAAATGTGAACGCGGCCAGGCTTCCCGCTAAGCTCTTGCCTTTCCTGACCCTTGGAGTGTACTTCCCCAACCATCTCCCGAACGTGCTCGCTGCTGTATCACACCATGATAACAGCAACACGCTCATGACTGCAACATCTTTCCTGCACATGTACATAGGCAACCAGACGCCAGCCAGGTAGCTGATGACGCCGTTGAAACGATCATGCGCTTCGCTCTCTCGCATGAAAGGTCCCAACATCCGAATGTAGAATCGATTGAACTCCGGCCAGCGGAAGCGGATCACATCCACGGTGAAGATCGGTATGAGCAGTCCCAGTAATACGGGATGTATTGAACTCGTCTGCACACCTCTTTTGTATAGCCAAAGTGTCACGAATCCTATGCTGACGTGCAGCACCTTGCGGGGAACCTCATGCTTGTGCACAAATTCTCTCCAATGCCGATGGATTGGAATCAAGCCTAGCGGACTGGGACTGCGACTGAGATTCCGCCAATATGCCGAGCCAAAGCCTTGTGGGTATGCACTCGAGGGTGAGAGTAGTCCCTCCGCATGTTTCTGAACCGCGCCATTTGTCTCCTCTGCCTTCCTTCGATTCACTTTCGTTGCACTGCTCGCTGCTGCTGATGCGCTCGTCGATACGCCCCCATTTATCGGTGTCATCGTCATGCGCGCTGGCCGGGACCGATCGATGTTCGGACTCCTACTCCTGCTTCGCGCTCGAAGAAGCTCTGGGTCCAGCTCTTCTGTACTTCCGTCGTTTTCGTCGATAGGGCCGATGGAAGACCTGCCAACCCGCGCCTTCGATCGTGTTGTTGGAGGAAAGTAGCCATCTTTTACGCTGGATTCTGAGGGCGTAGGCGAAGGTGAAATCACCTGCGGGAGAGCCGGAAATTGTTGTTGTTGCGACATCTGGCTAGACACGTGCCTACGCGCCGGACCCGGGAATCGAATGAAAGTGTTTGTCGTTTGCCGTTCACCAGGAGAGGAAGGGCGCGTCGTCGGACTGGGACCGGGCGCAGTACTGTTGCGGACTTGTGCTGGTCGGCAGGAAGAGTAATAACAAGCTCGAGGGTGGAGTAAGATCCAAGTTTAATTGTGCGACGTTGGTGGTGATGACATGCGGCGTGCGAACTCCGCCGGGCTGCCACGGCTCGGGTGCTGTGGGATCGTCTAGTGAGCAGCACAACGGAAGGCGGATCATCACAGGTCCATGGAAGGATTGACGTTCGCCGCGAGAGGGGTTTGTAGATGTTGATCGAGTGTGGTGGTAGAAAGCAATGGACACATGGCCGTGACCTGCGATCACATGCAAAAGGCCGCTCGCGGAAATGGACGGAGCTTCAAATGGCCCACTCCGCCAAATTCGAGATTTTACGAATTCGTAGGATCGAACACTCTATAGTCTGTCGCCTTTTCGTATAGCGCGGCGCCCGACTGCCGGTCGCAGGGCCCCTAGGTCGCCGCGAGCTTTTATACAGTTTGGCCTACCTCTAAAACGTAATTGCTTATACTAGAGATGTCGTAAGATTGCCTGCTTTCGCGACCTCGAAAGTAAGCAAAATTTAAACTTCGTACTTCGGACGAGGACCGCGACGACCGCGACGACCGACGAGGATAGTAAGGCAACCGTTTTCGTATATCGAGATATTCGATGCATATAGATAGCCTTGTGTTACATGTTTTAGGCAGAAGAAATACACAAGGCTCTTCTATTAAGGCTCTATTCTACAACTTGTAGACCTTGCCTTCGCTACCGTTTCGAAAGATCTTCGAATTTGGCGGGGTGGGCCATTTGAACCTCCGTAAAATGTTCCACCGCGCCCTTCCATGAGTCAGTGGGGTGACGTAACTGACGTTGTACAAGCTCGAATTTTTGGTGACACTTGCCCTGAGATATGAGTCTCGACGAACAACATACTTGAATATACGCAATCATGCCTTTCGATCTTTCCAAGTGTGCGAGACCCAATATCCTTGCCCTCGAGCCTTATCGATGTGCGAGAGAGTAAGTTCGTGCTCGTATAGCATATTACATGCATGGGCTGATCCATTGATTCAGCGACTACAAAGATGATGGAACAAAAATATTGCTTGATGCAAATGAGAACGCGTATGGACCAGGTCTTGCTCTACACAACGACGGCAAGCTCGCCAATGGCAATGGATCCGATATTCAAATCGACCTTCTCGGTCTGAATCGCTACCCTGACCCGTATGTCCACATGTCTCTTGTCGTAGTGCATGTATTGACAACTCAATCTAGCCACCAGCACGAATTGAAGCAATTACTTTGCAACTTACGCAACACCCACGCTCACACGAAGAAGGATATCACTCCGGAGAATCTATTCGTTGGCGTCGGCAGTGACGAGGCCATCGATGCTCTTCTACGTGCATTCTGCGTGCCTGGGAAGGACAAGATTCTAACATGCCCACCTACCTATGGCATGTACGCTGCATCCGCACAAGTGAACGACGTCGAAGTCGTGAAGGTGCCGCTCGACACGAAGAACAACTTTCGGGCCCAACCCGACAAGATCAACGAGGTTCT
Organism: Zymoseptoria brevis; assembly: GCA_000983655.1. NCBI lineage: Eukaryota > Fungi > Ascomycota > Dothideomycetes > Mycosphaerellales > Mycosphaerellaceae > Zymoseptoria > Zymoseptoria brevis. The sequence goes on along the minus strand of JYJE01005699.1, from coordinate 1,356 downwards.
GGCTTCTGACCCATCGATCAAACTCGTATACCTTTGCAGTCCCGGAAACCCAACTGGTAACCTTGTCCGGAAAGAAGATGTTCAAGCCGTACTGCAACACCCCTCGTGGAACGGCATCGTGGTCCTGGACGAAGCATACATCGACTTTGCTGCTGAAGATGCTTCTCTCGCCGAGTGGGTGGCTGAGTGGCCGAATCTTGTCGTCATGCAAACGCTTTCTAAAGCCTTCGGTCTGGCTGGCATACGTTTAGGAGCAGCTTTCACCAGTCCCGAGGTCGCGAAGCTCCTGAACAGCCTAAAAGCTCCCTACAACATCTCAAATCCTACCTCACAGCTCGCCATTCAAGCTATGCAGCCGCAAAATCTCAAGGTCATGCACCAGAATCGCTCAAAAATCATCCGTCAGCGGGAGAGGTTACTTTCCGAGATGCCAAACATCAAGGGGATTGGTCGATTCCGCGGAGGCCCGGAAAGCAACTTTCTGCTTGTGGAGATGTGCGACTCTAAGGACGAGCCAAGCAACGAGGTTGCATTGCAGGTCTATGAGCGACTCGCGGAAAGCAGAGGCGTGGTCGTACGGTTTAGAGGCAAGGAGCCGGGATGCTTCGGCTGCCTCAGAATCACGGTTGGCACAGAAAACGAGGTTACGAGATTTCTCAAGGAGATCGAGAGCGTAGTGTCAGATGTGCGCAGTGGAAAGAAAGGCCGAGTGGAGAAGAAGCGCGAGGAGGCAAAAGAGAACGATGCCAATGGGATCGTAGCTTAAGAGATGGGAGTGGAATCCGCTATACAGCTCGAGATTATCGCGCTTCACTACAGTTGAGTGTTCTAGGCTAAGCAGTGGATGAATCATTGTGCTCAGGGCGTTGAATGGCTGCATTCTTTTGGGTTTGCTGAGTACTCCCAGATGCTTGTGTGAGGTTTCACTTGGCCTCAAGTCAATAGTCATGGATCATAAGGATCATGGACGCGTTGACATTGCCACGGTAGGCAGACCATCAAATCTTCGGGTGCTACCCCTGCCATACAATGCCGCATTGCTCCTGTCCTGGTAGACGCAACGGTACCTTATCATTCGGTGTTACGGAGCAAGTGAGATGTCATTTATGAAGCCTATTTAGACGAGCGGTGCTCAAAGGTTGGCCCGAAGGGGCTAAGACACATTTGGAATAGCACCGGCTCCGTCCGAAAGTTCAGGGTAAATGTAACGATGCTTAGCGTTTAGCTTTACTCCTTTACTTTACTTCCTACAACAATGGTAGGAATTCGTGTTTATAGTAACGCTGCCTATATAAACAGAAAAGGGTTATATAATATAGAGAAAATCGATAATAGGAAGAAATATATATAAGAAAT
>JYJE01005697.1:0-14627 GCA_000983655.1 Zymoseptoria brevis | reverse complement strand
TATTAAAGAAAAGAGAAATAAGGTGTAGTGACCTACTGCCACATACAGGACGCCATCCAAATGACGTCTGTTCTTCCTTCTGCACCTCAAAAACTGCAAGGAAGATCTGTATTTCCTTTCACGACACCGTCACATCAGTCTTCCTTCACTCGCCCACTCGAAGAATCATGTCTTACGTCTACATCCTGACCCAAACGGACTACAAACACTATGAGGACTTCGAAAGCGGAGAAAACAAAGATCTCGACGTGCTATACGTATTCACAACTGCCAAAGCAGCCAATGAAGCGGCCAAAAGCGTGGTGAAGGAGTATTTCAGTGACGGCGACAATGAGTGCGAGCAAGATGAGCAGGGCTGTGATACGTGGACCTGCACTCTAGAAGACAGGGACGACCAGAGCCATGTTGTTGTATCTATTCTCCGGAAGGATTTGTTCGACGAGCCGGATGAAGGCGAGATCGACGGAGAAGGGGCGAGTGAGGATGACAAGCAGAGCGGGCGAGACGAGAGGCTGATAGAGGCAAGGGAACCACCGACGAAGAGAGCTCGGCAAGCATAGTCAGCGATTACAAGCGCATGGTCGATACAGCGAGGAGTGATCATTCAACAGCAGGTCTGTCAATTGGCACACCTGGACATGGAGCCTCTGAAAGGCCTCCGCTCTCCTGCTTAGACTGCACAGTCCATGCCAGCTAGACGAAACTGGTGCGAAAGAGATCGTGCGGCAAGCTGATGAGTTGGGCATCGAGATTCGGATAGCGACAACCTGCAAGGCCCTTCCGATAAACATATCTCCGTGCACTCGCTTGAATTGCGGCGTACAAGGCGCACCTCAGTGACTTGGAGTGTGTAGCTCGGGCCGAAAAGCGTTTCCACGGAATCTAAATATGGGAGCTTAGGACTCGGAAATGAGTTGTGGACACTCACGAGGTGACAGACGCACGCCTACAATGTCGATCTACCAACGACAACTCCATCGGAGAGCACGGCTCCCCCGAGGGTAGCGAGTCGATCCCTGGCCATATGGACATAGACGTCCTCCCAGCTCGCGACATCGACCCTGAGAGCCGCCGCATCTCTCCTCGTCCTCTTCCCAGACCGTGAGATAAGCACGCCCACCACGTCGATCTACTACGCTACGACAGAATACTTCACCGGAGAAGACGCAACCTCCCTCGAACGTAGCGAAATCATCCCTGGCCACATGGACGTAGACCTCCTACCAGCCAGCGACCTCAATCCAGAGAGCGGCCGAGTCTCTCCTCTTCTTGCACGCGAAGGATCTCCGCTCCTCCTGGCTGATCCCTCCCGTCCGCAGCTGACTGGCAAGGCTATGGACGACTTTCTGGAGCGACGGAAGGCCGGTAACAGGTCGGAGGAGCGTGGCGCTCTCTCGATCGAAGGGAATAGGTCTCTGCCGCTATGGGCAATACTCTCGTCACATCTCAGGAATACGGCACGGAGAGCTATTGACTCTCTCCTACTCTTCTACAGGGCAATGGCGCTCTACTGCCAATTCGATTCTTCGAGCAGCCATTTGTCGCAACGTAACTCCTCCCGAAGAGGTTGTCCATACCCTTATCACCCTCACTCACAAGTTCAACGAAGTCACCGTCAACACACATGAGGTAGAAGCGAGTGAATATCTGCCGCTGTGGATACAGTCCTCCGCCTAGCTTACGACCACGACCGGGAGAGTGGTCAAATCATACCGAATCGCTCCCTCCTGCAGAGAACTTTCAAAAGTTCAAGCACTGCACCACACATCGACCATTCCGTCCGCTTGACCTCAGATCTCAGACATGTCCGTCTCACGCGAAGTAACCTACATTGATCGCGCAACATCCCCTCCAAAGTCAGTTTGTCGGCGGCATATGCGTCAGTCTCATCAACTAATTCGCTCAAAGTGAGTGCTTCAGAAGCGACCTGATCCAGATCGACGTCGGACCAGCAGACAATCAGCGCACTTTCCGAGGCCACGACGATTTTCTCTCCCACTACTCCGACTACTCCGAGGAAGAAGGGAGGGCCTACGCGCAATACAGACGATGATAGCGATGTTGGAGGGAAGAGGAAGCGAGGAGGGAGGGAGAGAGAGAAAGGGCAGGGACTGAAGAGAGGGAATGAGAGGAATGCTGCAGGAGGAGAGGGTCGCGGGGTAGGGACTGAAGAGAGGGAATGAGAGGAATGCTGCAGGAGGAGAGGGTCGCGGGGTAGGGATGGAGATGAGGAGATGGAAGAGCAAGAGGCGGCGGTGCGGAGTGGAGCTGAGGAAAGCGAGACTGAACTAAAAAAAACATTCCCTCGTGCTCGAAGCGCGCACTCCACGCCGCGGGGCTCAGTGGCGTGGAGTGGAAATCAAGCGATATCGCGGAAGCAAGAGGCACAGCTTGACTTGCGGATATTGGTCCGTCAAGCTCGTAATTCATCAAGATTCACCACCACCGTCTACGTCCGCACCGAGCATTGCGACCGACGACTCTCCTGCTCCATCGACCGTCGCAATTGGCATCCAGGAGCGTCGGGAGCTTCAGAGGAGCTGACGAGGTCGCCGAAGACCCAAGCGTAGCACAACGCTTTGACGAGATGGGACAGCGGCAGATGAATTTTTCTTCAGAATAATCGCCGTAATCCTTCGCGCAGCCAGCGAAACCTCCGATCGAAGACCTATAGTCCACCTGATTCTGCGCTTCACGCCTCCACCTTCCCTCCACCCTTCAACAAATCCAAAAATCCCTGTTTACTCATCTCATTCACCCTCTCCTCCCTCTTCTTCCAACCCACGACACCCTCATCCCTCGCCTCCCTCGCCGCTGACTCTCCCTTGACCTGCGCCGCCCTAACCGCATTAAACAGCTTGACCACACCCCTCTGCGCCGTCTTCTTCAACCTCTTCTCCGCCTCCAGTACAGCTCCTGTATCCACCTCCGGCGTCTCCAGTCCAAGCACATCTTTGACTCGTCCTTTCTCTCGTATCGCGCGTTTCTCGGCCCGAATTTGCGCTTTCGCAAGGGCGTCGAGTTTCTGATCGGCGAGTGTGCGGTTCGCTTCAGCGGCGGAGGCGGAGCGGGAGAGGACGGGATCGGAACGTTTGGCTGTGCTGAGTTTCGTGGAGAGGATCTTGGTGATGGAGGTTGCGAAGGCGGTGGGGTCGTTGCGCTTCTTTTTGGAGTGGGTGGAGGGTTGTGAGCTGGTTGCGGAGGTTTCTGAGTCGGAACCTGAGGCGGAAGAGGCGAGGTCGGGTTCGTCGTCGAGGTCCTCATCATTGGAGGCGAGATCTTCCACGTCGGCTTCCGAGTCGGAGGCGCTGTCGGGTTGCATGTTCAATGCTGTATTTTTTTGGAGTTCCTCATCCTCCGCATCGTCCATCTCTTCGTTTTCTGAAGCGCCATCATCCTCACCAACATCCACGACAGGCGCAGCTTTCAATATCGACTTTTTCGGCTTTGCACTTTTCGTTGCGTGTGACCCTCTTGCTCCCAATGGCTCCGCATTGCCTCCTGCTAGTATCACCGCCTCTTTCACATGTTTCGGTTCCGTGCCATTCGGTTTCGGTGCGTCTGAAGCTCTTTGCACATTGATCGCCAGACCGTCCTCATCATCGCTGTCTTCTGAAGAGCTGTGATAGTCGGTCTGCTTCTTCACCCTCTTCACCTTCTTCTTCGGTTTCCTGGGCTCATCATCGCCTCTTCTTCGTTTCGGTGCAGGAGGCATGTTGTGTGTGCTGATGTGTGAGGATATCTAGAAAAAGTCGCAGTCTCGAAGCTGCAGATGATTTCATCTCCTCCGAGTCCCACCACTTTCGCCTCCGCAATTTGGTGGGGTTCAGACGACATGTGCTCGGCTCTACACATTCACGACTGCGATAACACCTTTGCGAGAACCGATCTACCTATTCCCACGACCTGATGGGAGACAAAGACCGATCGAGAAGATAATCAACACCACCCGCCAGGTCAAGCGACCACCTCAACCCTCCCACAAGTCCCTCCCACACCACCGCCATGGTTCTCCAAGATCTTGGGCGACGCATCAACGCCGCCGTCAACGACCTCACACGATCCCAAACTCTCGACGAAAAGGCCTTCGATGGCATGATCAAGGAAATCTCCAACGCCCTGGTAGAAGCCGACGTCTCAATAAAACTCGTCTCGACCCTACGCAAGACCATCAAAACCTCCGTCAAGTTCTCAGAACTCCCTCCCTCCGCCAACAAGAGACGTATAATACAAAAAGCTGTGTTCGACGCTCTAGTCGACATTGTAGACCCACATCAAAAACCATACGAACCTCGAAAAGGCAAATCAAATGTCATCATGTTCGTCGGACTTCAAGGAGCCGGCAAAACCACAACCTGCACAAAACTCGCCCGATGGTATCAAGCACGAGGTTTCAAAACATGCCTCGTCTGCGCCGACACCTTCCGAGCAGGAGCCTTCGATCAGCTCAAACAAAACGCAACGAAAGCGAAAATCCCCTACTACGGTTCTCTCACACAAACAGACCCCGTAGTCGTCGCCCGTGATGGAGTGAACCAATTCAAGAAAGAACGCTTCGAGATCATTATCGTCGACACCTCCGGTCGCCACCACCAAGAAGACGCCCTCTTCGCCGAAATGACCGAAATCCAAACCGCCGTGCAACCCCACCAAACCGTCATGGTTCTCGACGCCTCCATTGGGCAAGCCGCAGAATCACAATCCCGAGCTTTCAAAGAAACCGCCGACTTCGGTGCCATCATCATCACGAAAACCGACGGAGCCGCAGCAGGAGGTGGAGCAATCTCCGCTGTTGCCGCGACACATACACCCATCATCTTCATTGGAACCGGCGAACACCTCCTCGACATGGAGAAGTTCAATCCGCAATCTTTCGTCTCGAAATTACTCGGTATGGGCGACATGCAAGGTCTGATGGAACACGTGCAATCTCTCCGTCTGGATCAGAAAGACACGATGAAGAACATCACCGAAGGCAAATTTTCCGTCCGCGACTTGAGAGATCAACTACAGAATATCATGAAGATGGGACCGTTGTCCAAAATGGCGGGTATGATCCCTGGACTCTCGGGAATGATGGGCGGCATGGACGACGAAGAAGGCTCGATGAAACTCAAACGCATGATCTACATCTGCGACAGCATGACGGTCAAGGAACTGGACTCCGACGGTAAGATCTTCGTCGACCAGCCCGCACGTATGACAAGAGTGGCGAGAGGCAGCGGCACGAGTGTTCGCGAAGTGGAGGAACTGTTGACGCAACAACGCATGATGGGCAACATGGCGAAGAAGATGAAGGGCGGAATGCAAAATATGCAGAACGCACAAAAAGCGATGGGAGGTGGCAACCAGAAAGCACAGATGGCGGCGATGCAGAAGCGTATGGCAGCCATGGGCCAGGGTGGAGCGGGCGGCGCTGGAGCGGGAGGTATGCCGGATATCGGAGCTATGATGAAGATGATGGGCGGAGGAGGCGGCGGCATGCCGAATTTGGGAGGCATGGATATGCAGAAGATGATGAGTATGCTGGGCGGCGGAGGTGGGATGCCGGGTATGGGTGGAGGTGGGAAGAGGTAGCGGGTATCTCCAAAGGCCTTTCCACTCCAATTCCACCTTGCCTTGGCTCGTCGACATGCCTTCCGTCCCTTTATAACAGCGCCGATCAACCTTCACGCCGCCGGCTCTCGTCCAGCAACCTCTATCGAACATCCTGCCCGTGTGCTCTCGCACATTGTAGCGCCTTATCGCTGACAATCCCCGTCCACCGCTCGAGAACTGCGATAATTGGCACGTGTTGCGTAGTCGTCTGCTCGGCAGAGTGGAATGAGGAGGGTGGCTGAGAAGGCAAGGCGGAGGACGATGGGGTTCATTTCTGCGATTGCTTGGAGGTGAATGATAAATCTGGCGCGGAGAACGATGTCGTAGGATCAAGGGTGGCTGGATCTGCGAATGGTGGACTATTTCAAGAGCTGGTTCTGCGATTGGTGGACAGCGGATGTCGCGACTTTCACCCGCCCTAATTGCCGACATTATCACGACAAAAGACGAGGCGATGTTCCCTGGATAAAGGAAGATGCGACATCCTGGTCGACATGCACGTCTGGCACCCTCGCAGAACTACTGATATCCCCAGTTCTGAGCCCAGGTTGATCCCTCCTACAGCCTCGCACTTCGGTCATGGCCCCGTATGCACAATCTCAAGGTTCCCCTCGTATCGTTGAGATCGTCTGACTTTGGATTTTCGTCGTTCGGCTTGAAAATCGCAAGGTTTGGCCAGCTTGCGATACAGCGTGTGAACGCAAATGATGAACCAATCGCGGCCGGTGCAAGCCACGGCATGACAACATGAATTAGTAACCGCTTCTTGATGAGCTGAGTTTCGACAGCCCCGTGTCGGCTTCGATGCTTGCCCGAACGAAGCAGCGACAAGCTCTGCGAAGGCCGGTGCTGATTTCAGTGCGCACCAAAAAGGTTATACAGACTCTGGACCAAAAGCATCAAGCAGTGCCTGTACCCTTGAGACGACTCCGCCATTGCCGGTCCAATGCAGAGTCCTTTAATGCAGAGTCGAGTCTTCTTCGATACCTGCCCAAAATGAGAACCGATTGAGTTTTCAGCGTAAGCACTGCTTCGAGTGGGCAGTCCACGGTCGGTACTTGTAGATGCGCGTACGTTGCGAAGTGGCCACCAGCACCCGCTTGTGTTTAAGCTAGCTGCCGGGCGGTCGTGACGAGATGTTGAGAACGCAATTCGCCGGAAGGTTCGAAGATCAATAGAAGCCATAGAACTGGATATTGTCGTCGCTTGTATCTCGCGTCTTGCAGGAAGGAAAAGGAAAGCTGTGACGTGATGTTTGGGATACTTTGAACCAGCTATGCCCTACCTTGTTCCGACTTGCCGTCGCTGCGGACTGCAGTCACCGAGCGTCACTTTCCTCTGTCTTAGATAAGGTAGCCTGCTGTCTTCTTTCTCACAGTGCTATGCGGTGTGCATCTCCGGCACTACGAAGGTGTGTAGGCGTCCACCAGGAAAGCTGTGCCGCGATGTTCGGGATACTTTGAGCCAGCTATGCCTTTCCTCGTGTCGACTTGCTGTCGCCGCGGACTTCGGTCATCGCGCTGCACTTTCCTCTGTCTCCGATGAGCTAGTCTGTTGTCTTCTTCCTCACAGAGCTATACTCTGTGCATCTCCAGCACCGCGGAGAAGTGTAGGTGTCCATAGATTTGAAAGCTGCAGAATATGTTGCTCCTATGATCGTTCTGCATGTTTTTCTTGACAGGTCCGGGACTCTGACCAATTCTGATATGCACGCCGAGCGTATTTCAATGCTCCGCTACCTTTGGGTGTTCTGTACGTTTTGCCAATGATGAGGTCTTTGCTGGTGGGCAGATCAGCTCGGAGGATTTCGTTTCGTCATACTCAGCGCTTCTGGAGCAATCGAGGCCGTTGGTATACGACGACTGGCCTAAGCATTGCAGACATCGAAGCGTCGGTCCTCGTCGAACGGCTGACTGGTCGTATGATGAAAGGCCGTCCTGTCGGTCCACAGCTGCGATGCCGATGAAGGCAAATACTGCGGTTATCGGTCGTAATGCAGACTTCCATGGCAAGGATACCTGCAAGGTGAGATCGGAAGTATGCTTAACTTCGCAGAACAAGAGGAAGCATGCTATCTATGATCAGAGCCATTCGAGATTGACAAAGTCAGTCCAGCCTTTCTCCCTCGGCTCTGAGGTCCGACACCCCGTCTGTCCTGACTCGCTCCTCGGAGGCATACCCAAAACTGCCATCACACCTTCCACAGATCTCAAATCCTTTGACTCTGGCTCGATGCATCTCGCAGATCCGGAGAAGGCGTCGCGGTTTGACTTGCCTCTTTGCTTCATCGTAGCTTCGGAGGAGATGACAAAGGTTGAAGATTTGAGAGCGGACGTCGGAGCAGCAGATGCATACATAGCAGCAAGTGTAGCCCCTTGGCGGGCTACGAGGCTCTTCTGGATCATTGCCCGACCGGAGGTGGACGTCGGTGCCGAAGATGGTTCCGTGGCTTTGGGGTCGGCAGCGGATGGAAGCTGGGAAGCTGTTTGCATTGCTCGCGTGCTGCCATCTGGTCCGCAACGTGCTAGCGGAGAGGGACTTGGTCCAAACGCTCAAGCACAAGGCGTGCATCCACGCTCAGTGATGGCAGCTACGTGCGACCTCCGTGCCTCCCTCATTTCATACTCCGCAAACCCCAGCTTCTGACAAGATCATCTCCTTAGCCCAGAACAACAATCACATCAGCTCGTGCGTGCCCGATCTGACAGTTCTTCCGCCATCTTCCCAGAAGCCGTCAATTGCCTCATCCGACTAGGTTTACCCTGTCCTGTCCTGGCCCCGGGGAAAAAGTCGCAAGGTTTTCGTGATCTTACGACATCTCAATTTCGAACGCACCACCTATCCCAGCACCTGAATATCCCATCCTGAGAAGGTACCAGGTACAAGCGATCTGACGCACTCAAAGTGCGCGATCGAGCCAGGTGTTTGAAAAAGAGGCACCATCGAAGTCGTCAGGTTCCCGATTCCAGATGCTCTTGCAGAACAACCTTCCCACCCACCCACTACACCCTAGCTCAACTCTAAATCACCGCCCTTGTTCGCCAAATGGAAATTACATCCCCGCGTGTGTTCTTCGGCGTTGTCCGAGCGCGCAAAAACTCAAAAGCGTGATGGACGATGAAAGTTTGCAAGTTTGCAGACCAGATCCCCTTGTGCAAGGCCACGCGATGAAGTCGGAAAGAAAACAAGCTCTGATCTACGACAAGCACGTGGCTTGGCTTACGTTCGCACGGTGTGTGCCTTGTCGGAGGAAGACCTCTGATCGGGAAACTCGGAGCGTGGTTTTGGAAGCGTGGCGTAGACTATGGCTCTAGTGGCCGCGAGGGCACGAACGATGGACGTGAACGTGTATTACTACTCAATGCGAGAAAGGCGGGCGCAACGATTTCCTGTTCCTGTCTACCGCTACAAGGTCGTGCCTTGTTCGGAATCTCATGAAAGCAGTTACAGCATGGCAAACGGCGCGATGTAGGGAATAGGGCTGATGGGATTGTGGCTATCGTGTGGATTCAAAAGTCGGTAGTCAGTAGTAGCGACTTCGACGAAGCGCGATAGTCTGATACCAAGCGAGATGAGGACACCACCAACAACAGCGAGCGCGAAAAGTCTCTTCATTGATCAAGCCACACTGATTGACTCAATGATCCAGCTGAGAAAATCCGGCAGAGCAGAGAAAGAGCGAAGGAAAGGACAAGCCGTCCGCACTCGGTCGTCCACAAACGGGCCGAATACCCACCGCTCGAGATGCTCGCTGACAGAATCGAGGAGTAGACGGGACCCAGCGCTGCATGCCTCCACCTCTGCTGCACTCCACATGCGGGCGAGATGTGGTCTTGGTCACACCCTGCTGCGTTCTGCCGCCTGCGTTCGCTGCTGCTGCTGTCGAGGCCACGTCCATGCATGCCGCGCGCGAGCTGCTGCTTCTCTATCAAGCGCGGCCATCAACGGAGTCGTAGAACTTCTGGCGGCATCTACACACTGGGAACGCTTGTGTCGTTAATTACACCCGCGAATACGCGCTCTCCGATGCCACGATACATAGTCGGTGTGGAGGTGAAATTGACTTTCTTCCTCCTCTCTCCACAGTCCAGCCACGCGACATGCCCTGTGCCCTGTGCCCTGTACCCTTCGCTTCGAAGCTTCGATCAGCGCACGGGTGACGGGTCGAGTCAATTGGACTCCCTGGAGCCGAAGCACCCGACGCCGCAGTCAGCCGCGCCCAGGAAGAGAACAGGTGCGCCGCTGCTGCGCGAATCGAACCACTGCGGGCATGGGCTACCTACACACCGTTGGGTCGGATATTGGAAAATCCAGATGTGCCTGGTGTAGGATCGTGTTGTGGCGTTGTGGTGTTGTGGATCCCATATTTACTACTCGTAATTTATGAGATCATTGAGATGGTTAAAAATGAGCTAAAATGTCTCTCCACATGGCTTGTTCTTCCTCCTCGGGTCGCTGCCAGAATAGGAAAATCAGCCTTGAGAGCGAGAGGTGGCGTCGCCGGCGTGAGAAGTCTTGGGCTAGTAGTCACGCGCTCACGCGCTCTCGCTCGCTGCATCGGTTGCAGTAGTGCGCTATGACTATTTAGCGTTTGCGATGGAAAGTGGAGTGCAGGAAGGGCTTCGGTAGTGGTGAGCCGGGGAAGAGGAGTGATGTTGTGGGACGGAGATCGCGATGCGAAGTTGCGAATAGGTAATGACAGACTATGATCATGGTATGTCGACATGCCTGTTGGATGCTTATGCTTCCATGTATTCAGGGACAGGCACAACCCTTCCAGAATACCGGCATCCCTTGACATTGTGTGTGTGTGTGTGAGCATGATGTGATGGGAAATCTCACCTGGTCGCACGGACAGGCTGATGCTGGAAGCGCGGGGCGTCCAATTGACTGCGTCGGATCGATCAAGCTACCGTGGAGATCGTCAGACCTCGACTCTTTCTCTCCTCTCCCCGCAGCGCAGGCGGATCATGATTGTATTGGAGGGACCATGCCACCATGGGAAGGAAAAGAGGAGACCAGGGAGATGAATTCACAGCTGTGTGGACGAATACGAGGGCTGTATTTCAATAATACTCGAGGATGAGGATGTTTTACAGCGATCATCCTTTGACTCCGCATGTTCAAACTCCATCTCGGACTGACAAGGGATACCTGACACATGTGATTTGCACGTGGGAATGGAATGGACGGGGTTGTTTGGAAATGGCACAGCACAAGCACAGAAACAGGAAACAATGCACCGTGCCTCTTTCTGCCTGTGACTCCATACTCTGAAAATCACACCACTTTTCATATGATGACTCCAAGAATACCCTCCTCATCATGTGCCACAGCTAGACGCCCTCTTTGATCCTCTTGAAAGGATTTGATGATGCAGTGGAACCCTACCGACAAAGGAAAAGAGGTGTGGGTGCCGAACCGCGGCTGGGCATAAACGGCCATGGATGCCATGACAACGTAGAAATTGTGGTCAAGCGGTCGGCGTGTTGGTGTGGTACATTCCACAGGGCAACCCGGATCGTCGTAAGGCTGGACTGGGAAGTGGCCTGGTCGAGATGTCGACGATGATGACCACGATGAGGAATTGCCTTGGTCGTGGCTGTGATGTGGTCGAGCCTGGAGCCTGGAGGGGGACTGTCATGTGGTCATTGGCTGGAATCGAGTGTGCCATCTGGCCCGCACAAGATGTCGAGTCGAGTCCGCATGTCGGACAGTGCAGTCTAGAAGTCTGGAGGCTCCGCTTGGGCTTCTCCGCCATCTCCTCATTGAGAAAAGCGTGTCACGAGCGAAAATTGTTGCTGCGCCGGCACGGGCCATTCACAAGCTCTGGGGCACGGACGCGCCTTCTAGCTCAGCTCCAGTGCTCCACCGTCTCTGCTTGCCTCGACTTCTTTAATCCGCACAACAACCGACCTTGTTTGATTCCCTCCCTCTCCTCTTCCTCCTCATCCACCTTCACCAACCTTGGGCCACCACCTCACCGTCGCTCTCCACCTGCATTGCGCCTGGGTATCTTCACCGTCGAGCATCCTTCGACGAACATCTCCACCACCACCCTTCCGCACATCCACAACCGTCGTCATGGCTGGTGGCCTCGTCGCTACCGCCGATGTCAATCGCATCGAGGCGCCCGTCACCTGGAAGGCCTATCTCCTCTGCGCCTTTGCCTCCTTCGGTGGTATCTTCTTCGGTTACGACTCTGGTTACATCAACGGTGTGCTCAACTCGCCTCGCTTCATCGCTGAGGTCAATGGCTCCTACGCGGACGGCGACAAGCTGTCTTCCAGCGACACCTCCCTCATCACCTCGATTCTTTCCGCTGGAACCTTCTTCGGTGCCATCATGGCCGGTGACATTTCCGACATGATTGGTCGCAAGTGGACCATCATTGCTGGCTGCGGTATCTACATGATCGGTAAGTTTCCAGCTCCCATGACTCGACTCGAGTCCGAGCATTTTCTGCGCGACTGCGCATTCCCTGCAATTTCACGTGCTAACAACCCCTCTCAGGTGTCATTCTCCAGATGGCTTCCACGGGCCGCGATCTCCTCGTCGCTGGTCGTGCCATTGCCGGTGTCGGTGTCGGTTTCGAGTCCGCCATTGTCATTCTCTACATGTCCGAGATCTGCCCTCGCAAGGTTCGCGGTGCGCTCGTCTCTGGATACCAATTCTGCATCACCATCGGTCTTCTCCTCGCTGCCTGCGTCAACTACGGTGTCCAGGACCGTGGCGACACCGGCGAGTACCGCATTCCCATTGGTATCCAGTTCGCCTGGGGTCTCATCCTCGGGGGTGGTCTTCTCTTCCTTCCCGACTCTCCTCGCTACTTTGTCAAGCGCGGTCGCGTCGAGCAGGCCCGCCAGGCTCTCGCCCGCGTTCGTGGACAGCCAGCTGACTCCGAGTACGTCGAGTCTGAGCTTGCCGAGATCATCGCCAACGAGGAGTACGAGCGCTCCGTCATTCCCTCCGGATCCTGGCTCAAGGGCTGGACCAACTGCTTCACCGGCTCCGTCTTCAAGTCCAACTCCAACCTCCGCAAGACCATTCTCGGAACCTCCATGCAGATGATGCAGCAGTGGACCGGTGTCAACTTCATCTTCTACTACTCCACTCCTTTCCTCCAGTCCACCGGCGCCATTGGCAACCCCTTCTTGATCTCCCTGATCTTCACCCTCGTCAACGTCTGCTCCACTCCCATCTCCTTCTACACCGTTGAGAAATTCGGTCGTCGCTTCATCCTCCTCTGGGGTGCTCTCGGCATGTTGATCTGCCAGTTCCTCGTCGCCATCATTGGTGTGACTGTCGGATTCAACAAGACCTCCACCAACGCCGCTGGCGACACCATTGCCAACAACATTCCCGCCGTCAACGCCCAGATCGCCTTCATCGCCATCTTCATCTTCTTCTTCGCCAGCACTTGGGGTCCAGGTGCCTGGGTGCTCATCGGCGAGATCTTCCCGCTCCCCATCCGCTCGCGTGGTGTCGGTCTCTCCACCGCCTCCAACTGGCTCTGGAACACCATCATTGCTGTCATCACTCCGTAAGCGCCAGCCGTCATTAAGCATCCATTTCAAAAACTAATAATCTTCGCAGATACATGGTCGGCGAGGACGAGGGCAACCTCAAGTCTTCCGTCTTCTTCGTCTGGGGTGCTCTGTGCACGTTCGCCTTCATCTACACGTACTTCATCGTCCCCGAGACCAAGGGTCTGTCCCTCGAGCAGGTCGACCGCATGATGGAGGAGACCTCGCCACGCACTTCCGCCAAGTGGGTGCCACACGAGACCTTCGCCGCATCCCAGGGCATCGTCGACGAGCGCAAGGGTAGCATTGTCATCGACTCGGAGAAGGCTGAGCGTAATGCGTCTGCCTTTTAAGAGTTGAGCGCTGTTGTCTCGACGTTTCGTTTTTTTGCGCATGGGGAAAGAAAAGAGCTGTTGATATGATGTGGTGCATGGTGGGATGACCTGATGGAATACATACCCGGGAGATACAGACCGTCGCTTGGACACAACACCACTGGGCATAGCTTTGCTTGAGCATGTGCCTTCTTTTGGCATACAGCATGCATGGCATGGCGATTGCCAGACATATCGTGGTCATGTTCTCGGCCTTGGAACATTCCCGTGGTCAATCACACCCTTTTTCGTAGATGAGTTATGAAGTAGAATACACTCCAAACCATCGTTTAAAAACATTCGGTTCGCATCTTCGTTCGCATCGTGTAGTAACGAGCTCAAAAGACTGCCTGACTGATGAATATACCGCAGTTCGTCCAGTTCAACGAAATGTTTTATCGGCGCGGCTGGGGCTGCAGATGTTGTTCTCAAAATGTGACTTTCACACGGTGGGTACAGCGATCGCGCTCTTTCCGCTGTTCACTGTTTACTGTTTCTCATTTGCGGAAATGAATGAGAATATCATAGTCCCTCGGTCCCGAGCGAAGGACGCGCTACGCTAATCCCGGTTGGGAAGTTGAGTCCTCCGTGTAGAAAGAAGGAAAGGAAGGATGGCAAGGAGTGAGTTCGGATTTTTGGGATTTGTGGTTGACGAGCATGGAGGTGAGGGGAGGGAGAAGGAGGAGTTTGAAGTTCGAGACAAAGAGGGAATTTGGAAGGTTTGGACGGACTTTTGGAGATTGGAGGAGAAGGTGAGAAGGAGGATGTTTCATCATATTCATCAGAGGAAGTTTTGGCATATTACGTTGTGCCAGACAGAACTCTCAGACTCTTCTCCCCGACTGACTGACTGACTGACTTGTTTGTTTGTCCCGCAGGGAGGCGATGATTTTTTTTTCGCTTTTTTGCTTGCTTGGACATTTTTTTTTTTTCGTTTTCTTACTCAAGGTGTGATCTGGACGATTGTTTGTTTGAAAAGTTTGTGTGAGAGTTTCTGCAGTTGCGGGGTTTTTAAATGGAGTGAGGTGGTGAGATGCTTAGGGTTAGGGTTACGGGTTGGTTGGTATCTGGTAGGATAGGATAGCTTGAGTTGGTTGGATGAAAGTAATGTAGAAGATCGAGGAGGAGG
>JYJE01005687.1:0-26840 GCA_000983655.1 Zymoseptoria brevis | reverse complement strand
TTAGCCTTTTAGCTACTCTACCTTCTTATTAGTTATCTTTAGTAACGTCTTAGTAAGTACTTAATAAAGGAGAGAGAGATGCGTAACTTCGTACGCTACTCGTAAGATATTAATAAAATAAGAGCAATACGTAACTTCGTACACTACTCGTTACTTATCTTAATAGCTTAGTATTACTCGTAGTAGTTACGGTATACGCGACCGGGCTTATAACTAGTTAATTCTAAGGAAGGATGTTAAGTATTAATGCATTATTATTCTATAGAAAGGAAGGAAGAGGAAAGGACCTATATAGAAGGTATAGGTAAATGTTTACCTAAGGTAGTATACTTACTATACTGTTTGCCTAAGGCAATATACTTACTACGTTCTAAATTAATAAAATAAGAGCGATGCGTAACTTCGTACGCTGCTCGTTACTTATCTTAATAGCTTAGTATTACTCGTAGTAGTTACGGTATACGCGACCGGGCTTATAACTAGTTAATTCTAAGGAACGATGTTAAAATGTTAATGTATTGTTATCTAAGGAAGAAGAAGAAAGAAGGAACTATATAGGAAGGTGTTAGTGAATGTTTGCCTGAGGCAGAACTTTCTACTATATTCCAAATGGTACACCTAAGGTCAAGTCGAGCCACAGGTGGAGGATACCGGAAACGGCAAAGGTGAAGAAGATAAGGGTATACCTTCGAGCAACGCTCCTTTTGCGCAGGCGGAGCATGTCGTCTACGACGAACTTTGCAGGTTGATATAGTGAATCTTTAACGCATAAACGCCAGTAGTGGCTGCAGTAGTTAGTATAGTGCATATTACCCAATCCTAGCTATTGACACTTACCTCCAGAAACGCCGGATCGAGTACGGTATACCATGGTCCAAGTTGGCTATAGGGCGCCAATGCTTCGGCTCTGATAGCCCTATCAGCACTAGCAAGTATCCTGGGAGACCGAGGATTATTGTCGTAAAACCAAGTCCAACCCCCCACATCATCGACACTAGTACGACTCGCCCGATCGGCGAATGTAGCACGGAAACGTCAAAGCCGTCGGACAGATCGAGTGAGGGTTCCGAAGTCCTTGGATGATTTCTCGGCGCCAGATTCTCAAGACAGTCTATAAAGAGGTATGATGCCAAGTATAGCAGCCCTCTGTCGATCAGGAAACGGCGCCTAGACGGTACAAAGGTAGGATCTTCCTTCCGGAAACGTGGAACATTATCGACCTCGAACGACCGTCCACAATACCGACGGCTGGTAGCCGCGGCCAAGCCAAAGGTAAAGCGATGCCATGTCGTATCCGGCAAAGGTGACCTGCTCTGCTTCTTTCCGACGTCGCGAGGCTGTGGTCCCGCTGAATCAAAGTCGAATCGGCGTAGTAGGACGACAGTAAAATGATGTAGCATTACTGCGGGCGGTAGCATAGCCAAGACTCTGGTTATTGGATCCCGAGTGCTCTTTGCAGAGGCTATGGACAGCCACCCGAGGCCGATCGAAAAGGGCAAAGAAATGGCGCGGACGAGAGATCCTGGCTTCGTGAAGCCGATTGCAAGTGCGGCGACGACATGCTAAGCGACCAGGATTGATACGAGATCCAGGTTTGACAGATGCATGAGACGCGAATTCCGGGTGGTGAGATGTTGATTGTATTGATTGGCAGATAGATGTATGTTCGGGGTGGAGGTACCAAGGAAGAATCGCTGATATTTATGATGGATGAGTGTCGTCGACCTGGGGCGCGAGGGTTGTTGTCCGCTCGACCGTGGACTCGACACTTTGACAGGAGATCAACCGCTTGGAAGACGTCCGGCCCGGACAGGTGGAGAAACGACATGTTGCCGTCCTACCTACTCCGGGTTCCCAATCGGTGACCGAAATGTGCATTGGTCTTACAAGCAAGTGGCGGGACTCCAGAGCCACCCCTGATTCCGGTCCGGATGATAACTCCGGCAGCGACCGCTGCTTGCTGCTTCGGTCATCAGGCATCCAACGTAGCAGCACATCCATAGTCAACAGGGCAGTGGCATGCTGTACCTGGAAAATACATTCAGCTTTCGCGTGCGTCTCGCAGGACATATTGGTCCGGCCAATTCTCCGCAGCAGTCTCGGTCCGACACCGCTTGAGTAGTTTCAATTGATTCGGCTGCCGAAGGCATCGATGCAAGATGGAGCTTGAGTCGCCGAAGAGATCTCATGTAGCAGAGAAGGCTCGGTGGTTGAGGGTCAGGCTAGGATTGGTCTCCGTTCTTGGCTCTAGTGAGTGGACAGGATCGAGCACTGCACGTCTCAGAGGTTCTGTATCTCTTGCAGCTGAATGAGGATGATACCTTATACCTCCATGGACGGTCTGGAGATTCGAGACTCTGACGCATTTGCGTAAGCAGGACGCCATGTAGGAGAGTTACCTAACGGAGGCTTATGAAGGTCGAGGAGCTGAGATCGGTGATGCGGATGCCCAGTGCTATGCCAAAAGCATGGCAAATGAAGGTGCAGGTAAGGGAAGGCTCTTCATGTCTTGCACATTCGACCACTCTGTCGAGAACCTTGTGCACGGCCTGAGGCACACACTGCCACTTGACTGTGGCAAACTTCTTGGTACACAGAACCTGGGGTTACCTTCGTATTTGCGGCAATCCTCATATGACTACCTATAACAACATCTCTCATCTCTCTTTCTGCTTGTTCCGCCGAGGTCGACCGACGACCCGCTCTGACACCGAGTGCCAGACATGGGAAACGCCCAGCTTCCGCTTCCGCTTGTCTGCTCGTGCACGACTCCCAGCGCCGCGGCGCTCACAAAAAGCGAGGTCTGCCCGGATGCCGCCACCTAAGAGCTCAAGACCCTTCCAGGCATGAAATGTCGCTGTCTGCTCGGCATCGACAGAGAGAAAGAATGTTCGGGCAAGGCAATGTGGCAGCTATGGGTCTATGACGCGGATCAGAGGTGCCCAAGGTCTCATGCGTCCAAGCCTGCAGCCCTTCGTGCCTCAGCTGCTCGAAAGAGGCGCTCGGCGAAGTCGCAATGATATCCAGCGCATGGAGAAAGAGCCGTTGGATATGCGATGGTGTCGGACTGGGATAGCAATCTTCGTCGTACTCGAGACGCACCAACAGTCCATCGTCTACGACAATCAGTTCGATCATCAGCTTGAATTTGGAACCCTTCGAGCTCCACAAGAACTGGGGACTCATCCCTATGCCAGCCATCTTGCCGTATACGCTGTCTGCGCCTGTTCGCCAGTCGTGAAATGAGACCACGCAGTCGAAGAGTGCGTGGTCATGGCCGAGATTCGTAGAGCATATCCCTAGGTTGCGCAAGAGTTGGTCCCAAGGGATGGCATTGGTCACGGCCCCCCACAGCGCTGACTGCACGTTTCCCAGCAGAGGGCTCTGAGAGTCGACAGAGGACACATGGTGTCCGGAAGGAAAGGCTAGGCGGAGAGGCACTGGCTCCAGAAAGACTCCCGCTGCCACCCTTCCGTCCTCTGGCGAGCGGCGGTTTGCAAAGGGAACGCCTATGACGACGTCGAAACTGTCACAATTTTCATCCAGCACTGCCAATGCTACAGTAGCGGCGGCCAGCGCCAATTGCTGCCCGCTCACACCATACGCCTTCATGACTTCCTCCACCCGATCGCTCGTCGATTTCGTTGCTTGTAGCATGGTCGCTGATCCCTGGTAGGAAGTTCGATTCCGGAGACCCGTTGCAGCCCCTGCCAGTGGAGGCTGGATTTGTGGAACACCTCGCAGGGCATCGTTCCAAAACGCCACCATGGACGCCGACACATTGGGATGCCACGAAGTTGCCGACAAGTAGCTGGTGATGCTAGCATTGCTGACGGAGTCTTGCAATGTGCCCATTGCATCATACGCTCTCATGACGCCGCCGATGAGGAGAGTGAATGTGGTGTAGTCACAGGAGATGTGATGACACACTACCACCATGCCTTTTCTCGAAATGACCACGCGTATTGGACTATCCCGCTCCAGGTCAAAAGGAGTGTTCATCAGTCTTTCGGCCTCCAGTGGTTCGTCCAGGATGTCAGCAACCTGTTGCGGTTGCGAACCCAATATTCTTCGTGGGTTGCCGTCGGCATCGGGCACGTATCTGCATCGGAACATCTCGTGATGCTGCAGTACTGCATTCCAAGCACTTACGAGTCGATCTCGATTCACGGACACCAGATCGAAATCGCAGGCGAAGCCCAGGTTGAACGTCGCAGAGGTCGGGTCGATCTGATACCGTTGCCAATGATATTCTTCTGCACTGGACAATTGACTCTTGTCCAGTCTAGGTGACGGCTGCAACTCTCCCGAGTTGTTATCAATCTCGCGGGCCATCTGCGAGAGGTCTAGCTCTGCCAGGGCGCGCCAACTAAGCTGCACGCCGAACTCTTCGTTGATGGCGGAGAGTATGCGCAACTGCAGTACAGAGTCTCCTCCCAGGTTCAAGATCCTGGAACGAGGAGTTACCGTTACGTTCAATCGCCCTCTGTCTCCAATCATTTTCTGCCAGAGTCTCGCCAACCTCTGGTCTGTGGATGACGTCTGAAGGTCGAGGGTTTCTGCGAGCGCTTCTTCTCGGTCCGCGGTCCTGGTCCGCGCAATGGCCTTGTAGTCCACCTTCCCGGCAGCTGTAGTGGGGAGGCGTTCGACGACGACGATGTGTCGTGGTACGGCATATGGCGGCAAGCAATGCTGGAGACGCTGTCGCACCTGGTGTGCTGACATGGCTGTGGTCTGCACCATACAAACAAACTCCTCCACGTCGTCGCACAGAGTGATTGCTACCGTGGCGTTTCCGAGGCAACACACCCGGATGCGCGCCTCCAGATCGTCCAAGTCAAGTCGGAAGCCGCGCAATTTGATCTGTCGATCCCTGCGACCGCAGTAAACAAGGTCTCCGTTCTCGTCCCAGTAGCCTCGATCTCCTGTTCGATACATTTGCTCCCCCAACGATACACACACGCTGTCATCCAGGAAGCGCTCGCTACTGAGCTCCTTCTGATTCAGGTACCCCCGAGCGACCTGTACGCCCGCAAGCCAGACTTCTCCGATCATACCCATGGGGGCCAAGCGAAGACGATGATCCAGAATATACACACGTGTGGAAGGGTTCGGTTTGCCGATGGTTACGGGCTTGCCGACATCGAGATGGGCAATTGTTGCTCCACAGGTTGCTTCTGTTGGCCTATAACCATTAGACAAGCATCCGGCCGGACACGCGCGGTCACGACTCACCCGTACATATTGATGACCTGCTTTTCCGCAGCCCATGCGTCGCACACTCGCTGTGATACTGGTTCGCCAACCAGGTAGAGCTCCACGTTTGAGGTCAGCAACAGCCTTTGAAATCGCGGATGTGAACCATGTCCAAAACACTATACCTTCTGCAATCGGGGAAATTCGGCTGGCTGCAATTGTGACGCAACCGACGGCGTAAGAATCGCCACGTCGACGAGTTTCAAATGTCCCAGGCGGTCACCCGATGCTGGTAGCACAAGAGTTGCCCCGTAGCTCAGGGCGGAGAAAACCTCGTGAATGCTGCCGTCGAAGGCGGGAGACATAGTTTGTGCAATGTGAACGCCGGGGTTGGCGTATAATCGAACTTCCTCCTCGCGCTGGAACGCCACAAGGGCCCCATGAGTACAGACAACCCCCTTTGGTCTGCCAGTGGAGCCCGAAGTGAAACAGACATATGCGCTGTCGTGTGTTCGCGCTCGGTCACGCCTTGCGACGTCTTGCTTCCCGAGTGTCCCGAAGCCCGGCATCATGTCTTCGATACTTAGGACAAATGCGCCCGGAGGATCTTGACCATTCGTTGCGTCCCTTGAGGAAGTGGTTCGCAGATGAATCCTCGCTCCAGAGTCAGAAAAGAGAGTGTTTCTCGCCTCAGGCGGGAGCGATGGAGCAATAGGACAATACACACCGCCAGCTCGTAAGATGGCATAAATGGCTACAATCCAATTAATGGAGGTGTCAGCGTCGGCTGTAATTATCTCGCCGCTCTGGACACCCATCTGGCCAAGTCTTCGGGCAACGTACGACGACCAGGCGTCAAGTTCAGAGTAACTGACCTGACGTTTGCCTTTGACTAGAGCAATCGCATCGAAATGCCGATCGGCAGTCTGCTCAAAGAGTGTCACGAGGTCGTCGCCTGCACCGTACGAGCTCCAGGTCGTTCTTGGCGATTCGCAGTTCCCCAAGGTCCTCAGGTGGGCTATGGAACCTGTAGATTGGCTCGAGTTTGCGACAAGCATGACGGAGCTGTGTTTGTCGCTTACCAGCTCCACCAAGACCCGTTGATAGTGGTCCCAAAGCCGTTTCATGTCTGTTGCACGATATCGCTCAACGAAGTACTGCATCTGCAGTTGTCCATTGGGACCAACAATGACGTGAAGTGGTATGTCCGTTATCTGGTCAGTGGTTCGCACATCAAAGAGGCTGTCGACGTCGTTGTCCTCTTGCAGAGAGTGCACATCGATATGCTCAGAGAACAGACTTTCAAATGATCGACAGAAGCCATGCTCTGGTGTTGTCCAAGAAAACTCGTTGAGTAGCCGCAAACGACGGTGAATCTGCCGCACAAATGTTTCTATGGTTGAGGTCCAAGGAATGACCACATGGAACGGCAATGTGTCGAACATGGGGCCCACGACGTCCAGGGCGCCCTGGATGGGCAGTCCACGCGCCGAGACGACCGTTCCGAAGTTGATTGCATCCGAATCGCTGTACACGGAGATGGTGATGGCCCAGGCGGCATAAAAAATGGCCAAGGGAGTTGCGCCATATCTCTGGGATGTCAATCGAATCCGGCTCCGTAGCGGATCGGAAAGCGTGGTATACAGTTGCTCTGTGCGTTGGTAGCTTGATCCCTTCGTGAAAGCGCTGGCGGGAGGAAGCGGGAGCAAGATTGAGCCTCTCGATAGATTGAGCTCTTCTGAACACATGGACCAGAAGTTTTCGCCTGCTGATCGATGCCGCTGGCGATAGCTTTCCAGATCGGCCATTGCTGTGCTCCATGCATGGACTGGTCCGCATACTGCTTTTCCACAGCGCACACCCTGCACACGTTGCAGGAGCAGATGCGCCGACCATCCATCGATCAAGGCATGGTGGATAGTCCATATCACCGCTGCGCCGTTCCTCATTGACTCGGCTTGATCCTTGAGCTCGATGACGGTGAACCGAATGTCAAGATCCACTTCATCGAGGTCGATATCCCGCGAACGAGGCCACGATGGTAGCGCTGTACGCCAGTCGGAGAGCGCTTGCTGATGTGTATCGGCATCATCGGTCTCAAATCGCCGCCAGCAGACGGCCAAGCAAAGCGGACGGCCACCCCGAGGGTTACGATAAGCTGTGTTGAACGTGGGTTCATTCTTGAGAACCGCTTCCCAGGCATTTTGAACCGACTCTAACTCCTCGCTGCGTGCGGTCATTACATGGTGAATGAGGCCGCTACCAGGTCGTCGAATCGTGCCTTGGATCAGACGAAGTTGAAGGTCGTTGAACTCGGCGGCGTCCTGTTCAGCATCCAAGTCGTGGGTACTGGCGAGCAGTGTCCTCTCATATGATAAAAATCGAAGTCGTGGGCGTCCTGCTGTCTTTGGAACGAAGCCGTTCGGTGGGGACAACGCATCTTCGCTCTGCTGGCTCGTAGGTCCCTTCTCGTCACGCGGGGCTGCCGACACCTTTGTCGATCTCGGTGCCGATGCTGTACACGCGACGTCGCCGTGACGCATCTTGTCTGGGGTGATCGGGTCGGAAGTGGAAACTTTGGCTCTGTTGATGACCTCGCTCAGACTTGCTTCTGATAGCAAGTGAGTGAAGTCGAGCTCGACTCCTCGCCTGTGACAGGCAGTTTGAAGCTGGAGAGCCGCAAGCGATGTTCCACCACATGTTGCGAAGCTTTGACGGTCGACTCGGGCGTCTTCTAGAAGCTCGGGAAGGAGAAGGCGCAACTCTTCGTAGAAGATTGTCCTAGCCTGGTTGTTGGCCATGGTCAAAACCTTGCTGTAAATCCTGGTCTCCGTGGAGTGTGGTATGACACGATTTGGCTCGAATCTCGCGGACGAATCATGCTCAATATCCCATCCGGCCAGAGGAGAGATATTTGACCGTGATGGACGACTTACCACACAATATTGTTGACGGACCGCTTCTCGGGGAGGTTATGGTGGCTTGTGTTTTGCACATGCGGTCCGTACTGTAGCGACTGTGTGTTTTGGATGCGAGGTATCCCGGTGTGCCACAGCCATGCCCCGGTCCGCTTAAGATCATCACGGTCCGATTTGGCATCTTCAACAATCACACGGTAGTAAAAACCAAGACAGGTGGAACGTACGAGGAGCTCGGAGAATTGGCTCAACTGTTCACGCGCACCAACTCGTTGTCCCTCTGATCCGCAAGAACACACAACCAGGTCCCCAAATTCAGTCACAAATATGGAAGAAGACAAAATTGCCATTGTAGGCATGGCCTGCAGGTTTGCCGCTGGCGCTATAAGCCCTTCGAAGCTGTGGGAGATGCTGGGAGCTGCGAGAACAGGATGGGGAATCGTGCCCGACTCACGCTTCAATGCAGCAGCTTTTCACCATCCGCACGGCGAGAAGACCAGCACCGTGGGTTCTTTGCCCTCTGCCGCTGTGATTTATGATCTAGTGCTGACTTGAAATTGAGACCAACGTGATCAGCGGTCATTTTCTCGAGCAGGACATTGCGCATTTCGATCACAACTTCTTCGGCCTGTCCGCAGACGTTGCCAAGGTGAGAGTTGACTTCAGGATCGCTAGCCGACATCTAATTGCCGGCGAGTGTTGACAACTGCGACAGAGTATGGACCCTCAACAGCGCATGACGCTGGAGGTGGTGTACGAGGCTTTGGAGAATGGTCTGTAAAGCCAAAATCGGTTCGGATTGCGATGGGTCTGGACTGCTAATCGACTTCAAGCTGGTATTACCCTCGCGCAAATTGCCGGCTCCAACACGTCCGTGTTTGCTGGAATCATGCAGAGAGACTATTCCGACGGCCTCCTCCGCGACCCCGACCGCCTGCCGCAGATGTACATGACGACCAACGCAGCCGCAATGGCGTCGAACCGTGTCTCGCACTTCTACGACCTCCGGGGCCCCAGTATGACCATCGACACTGCTTGCTCGACTACTCTGACTGCCGTGCATCTGGCTTGCAAGAGTCTCCAGAGCGGAGAATCTGTTACTTCAATTGTACGAACATGGAGCACAGCAGGCCTACGTGGGAGCCCGAGTTTTCTCGGGTGATGCAAGGTCTTTGCCTTGGAACCCAGATCGTTCAAGATATGCTGACAACTCTACCCGTTGATGTTTAGGTGACTGGGGCCAATCTGATGTTGAACCCAGACTTTTTCGTTACTATGTCGAGCCTAGGGTACGGCCTTCTTCTGCGAGAACACATTCATGTCCTGACTTCTGCAACAGCTTTCTATCACCGGATGGAAAATCCTATGCTTTCGACAAGCGTGCCAACGGCTATGGCCGTGGTGAAGGAATTGCATCCATCGTTCTAAAGCGTCTCGGAGATGCCATCGAGGCGAATGACCACATCCACGCTGTCATATGTACAACTGGTCTTAATCAGGACGGCAAGACAGCTACTATCACCCGACCGAGTTGTGGCGCGCAGCAAGCCTTGATCGCGAAATGTTATAAACAGGCTGGCCTAGATATGAAGGACACGGGTTATGTCGAGGCTCACGGCACAGGCACGAAGACTGGAGATCCCATCGAGTTGGAGGCCATTGCAAGGACAATCGGCGTTGCCAGAGCTTCCAACTCGCTGCCATTGTGGCTGGGCTCCGTCAAAACGAATGTCGGTCACTGCGAGGCTGCCAGTGGACTGGCCAGCATCATCAAGACCGCACTGTGTCTGAAGCGAGGAGTCATCCCTCCTAATGCAGACTTTGGTGAAATGAGTGAAGTGTGCCGTCAAGTAGCTGGGCATATTACGGTAGGCGTATTCAACCCTGAACACGTGCGCCCTTGTGAGGCACAAGAGGATCGCTTTGAAGTTCGTCGTTGACACTGAACAGATTCCTAGGAACTGTACAACGTGGCCCGAACAGGACCGAATTCGTCGGGCATCAGTAAATAATTTTGGTTTTGGAGGTGCAAATGCCCATGTAATCATGGAACAAGCCCCTGAGTATGCTGGCCAGAAAGGTGAAATGCACTCGAGGTCCGGGACACGACCGAGACTATTTGCTCTGAGCAGCCACAACGAGGAGGCGTTGAGCCGTACAGCGTCCCAACTGCGCGTCTACCTTACCCAGCTTCAAGGAAAGGACGATCAAAACTCCGAGGCGACCTTAGATGACCTGGCCTACACCCTGCACCGACGGCGCTCGAGATTCTCCTGTATCGATGCTGTCAGTGCGAGTAGTATCACGGAACTCGATCAGCACCTTGAGCGAATCGAACGTTCGTGTATCTGTCCGAGACGGAACGGAGCCCCGCGTATCGGATTTGTATTCAATGGACAAGGAGCGCAATGGCAGGGTATGGGCAAGGAGTTGATTACCACCTACCCGGCTTTTCGCGCGAGCATCCAGGCCATGGATGGGTACATGCGAGAGATGGGAGCACAATGGTCGTTAGAAGGCGAGTTGCACGATTGATACTTGCTGCGAGATAATCCGCTGATAAATTGTCACAGAGGAGCTGATGCGGGAAGCCACATCAAGCTATCTGAACGATGCCGCGTACAGTCTGCCGCTCTCTACCGCCATTCAGGTGGCGCTCACCGACCTGTTGCGCTCGTGGAATGTGTTTCCAGCCGTGGTGACGGGACACTCGAGCGGAGAGGTGGCCGCTGCGTATGCTGCCCATGCCATTGATGCCCGGTCCGCAATTGCCATGATGTTCATTCGTGGAAGTCTAGCGGCCGAGGACGATGCGGGCCAACGGCAAGGAGCCATGCTCGCTGTAGGACTGTCTCAGAGCGACATCCTCCCGTATGTCGCTGCCGTGAATGGAAAGGAATGTGGACGCGTGTGGGTCGCATGCGTCAACAGTCCCAAAAGTGTGACCGCATCAGGAGATATCGATGGTATCGCGTTCCTGGAACAACTCCTTAATGCAGACGGGGCTTTCTGTCGTCGACTCAAGGTCACCGCAGCCTTCCACACCGAGTACATGGCTTCAATCTCGTCCAAATTCATGGAGAGGGTGCGACCGTGGCTTGCAGCAGCGGCCGCATGCACAAACGGAATGGAGCCAGCGGTGGAAAGAGAAGCTGTAGGGTTCTGCTCCTCCGTAACAGGAACTTACCTCACGGACCTTCGTGAGCTCGCCACTCCGGAGTACTGGAATACCAACATGCTTTCCCAGGTACAGTTTGATCGTGCTTTTAGAAAAATGTGCATTGACAATGGACGTCGACTGAACATCGACATGATTGTGGAGGTTGGACCACACAGCGCACTCAAAGGCCCAATCATGGATATACTGAAGGAAGCGAATGTACAAGGGGACTTGGGCGATATTGGCTACGGCAGCTGTCTGGTCCGCAAGCGAGATGCGGTACTGAGTATTCATGGGCTTGTCGGCGAGCTTGTCCGGAGAGGGCACGGTACGATCAACCTTGATCTCGTCAATTTTCCCACTTCTTTGCGGCAACCAGGTTTCCTGCTCGACCTTCCATCTTACCCTTGGTCACACGAAGTGTCTTTCTGGATCGAAGAGCAGCGCAACAAGTCCTACCGGCACCGAACGGCAGCGTCGTGCGACCTTCTCGGCGTGCGTGAGTCCATCACTGAGCCGACGGCCATGAGTTGGAGCAACTTCCTCAAGATTTCGGATGTGCCGTGGCTGAGGCACCATATGGTCGGAGGAAAGATCGTCTTCCCGGCGGCTGGATACCTTTGCATGGCCATTGACGCCATCGGTCAGATGCAAACGCAACAAGACGGCGAGACGAATGGACTGGAATACCACTTGCGCAACATTGCTTTTCCGCACGCACTGGTCCTACCCGAAGACGAAGGTGCAGGCTGCCAACTGCATTTCCATTTGCAAGCCTGTCCGGATTGGGATCTGCAATCTCATGGCTGGTTCCAGTTTCATATCTATTCACGGGAACCGAAGTCCAGTGGCCGTGATGCCTGGCGTCTCCACTGCAGCGGGCAAACGAAGATGCAGGTCAGCGATGGAATCGTTCAATCAGGGGAACAGATCGCAGCTGGCATCGCATCCACGGCAGCCAGTCACTCGTCCCTAGCTCTTTCTGATACCAAAGCCATGGATCCGCAAGATCTGTGGGCCACGCTACGTCGTGTTGGGATCGAATATGGAGCGGCATTCCGAAACCTTCGCCGGATCGTTTACGGCGACTCCGACTCCTCAACAGTCGCGTGCGTCGAACTGCACGTTGCCGACACAGCATCGACAATGCCGCGCGGACACGAGTCAGCGTATGCAATGCATCCTACCACAATCGACGCTGTCTTGCAAGCTGCTTATCCATCTTACTACAATTCGCCGCTGGCGACTCAAGAACAGGCGTATCTTCCGTACTCGATCGCCGACATTTGCCTGCGACGAAACATACAAGCAGATGTGAAACACGCACTTTGGGCAGAAGCCTCCCGCATCAGCCCCAAACGAAATGGATTTTCCGTGGACATGACGGTTCATAATGCCAACCCGAATGACAAAGGCTACGATCAGCTGCCCGTGCTGGAAGTGATAGGTCTTGAATTTCATGGTGCGCCGGTGGCGGACTCGAGACAACTCGGTCTAGAGTCCAGAGCAGAGGGTCACGATCGTTTCGCTAGGACTTTCTGGACACCGGATGTTCGCTTCGGCGTCCCCGAGCACATGCTGCGTGAAATGAGGCACCGTCAAGACTCGTACGAGCAGAGCCTAGCAAATGACCTACACTCTGCTGCGTTGCACTACATGTCAGACGCCCTGGAGACGATCCCGTCAGCTGTGTTGGGTGAGATCCCGGGGCACTTCGTAAAATACCATCAATGGATGAAGGCGCAGATCGAGAAAGAGTCCGCCACTCCACTCAGCCCTGACGACCTTGCCGACCTTTACCAGCGAGTCGGCTCGTCCGGCATCAACGGAGAGCTGATGACACGGGTGGGCCCGAAGATTTCTGCCATCATACAAGGTCACGAGTCCGCTTTGGATCTGATGATGCAGGATCGGCTGTTGTATCGCTACTACGAGAACGCACCGCAATGGATGCGCTCCGCGACACAGCTAGCATCGCTGCTACACATGCTGACAAAGGTGAACCCAAAGTGTAGCATCCTAGAGATTGGTGCCGGAACAGGCGGCGCTACCAAGGCTATAATGCAGGCTTTACCATCGCGCAACAATTGGACGTCCATCGAAGACGACGATGGCCACGATGCATTGTGTTTCAGCACATATCACTTCACCGACATATCACCCGCTTTCTTCGAATCTGCCCGGCAGCAATTCAGTCCGTGGGCAGAGCGTATGCTCTTCAAGCAACTTGATATCAGCTCCGATCCTCTGGAGCAGGGATTCGAGCCGAAAACGTACGACGTCGTTGTTGCGTGTCAGGTTCTTCATGCCACCTCGGACATTCGACAGACGATGCTGCATGTCCATCGCCTGTTAAAGCCTGGTGGCAAGTTGCTGCTGATGGAAACCACTCGAGACAGCATCGACATATTTCTCACTTTTGGCCTCCTCCCAGGCTGGTGGCTCAGTAGGTCCCGCTCTGGGCCATCAGGTTTCGAACAGTACTAATAGCTCAATAGGTACAGAGCCAGAACGAGCGTCTTCGCCTTCCCTGAGCCTCGAATCATGGGACTTGGTGCTCCGCGAGACTGGATTCTCCGGCATCGATTGCCACGTTGGGGATCATGAGGATGAAGAGAGGTCACACTTTAGTGTGCTAATGTCGACTGCGCGGCGACCGAACTCAAGTCTCGGCGTTGAGCTCAACGGCACTTGTCGAAGCCCATTGCATGTTGTCGCACGAGACTTCACCTGCTTCCCGCTCGGATGGCTACAAAGGCTAGGTGACACATTGACTACCGCTTTGGACGTTCAGCTAATGTTTTGTTCATTGGATCGGTGTTCCTCTCTGACGGGGATGGGCTGTTCCGTGATCTACATCGAAGAGCCAGGGAGCAACGCCCTTTCTCGTCCTACAGATGCGGACTACAACGCGCTGAAATCTTTGCTAACTTCATGCCAGTCCGTTTTCTGGATCACACGAGGTGCGGTCATGGATGTCGTCGACCCGTGGTCTTCGTTAATACATGGCCTGCTGCGCTCGCTTCGGTGCGAATATCCTAGCAGCAACTATGTTACCCTCGATCTAGATCCTCGACGACCGTTCTGGACTTTCGATTCTGCAAAGGCGATAGCACAAGTCTGTGCATCAACGATGCAGGACCCTGATAGCTCAGCGCGCGACTTTGAGTTCTGCGAGAGGCATGGTGTCATCCACGTACCGCGTCTCCGACGTGTATCGAGTCTGCCAAGCGAAGATGACTCGACGCGGTTGGAATTGCGGGCCTTCACAGATGCCGAAAAGCCAGTTCAACTAGAAATCAGGATACCAGGGTTGCTCGACACACTCGAATTTCTGCCGGCTGAGAGTCGAGAACACATGCTGCTTCCTCCCGATATGGTCGAGATCGCACCCAGGGCTTTCGGGCTGAACTTTCGGCACATTATGCTTGCAATGGGCGAGCTGCCTTGCGATCAACTGCCCGCACTAGAATGCTCAGGGGTGATAACCCGCCTTGGGGCCCATGCGGCTGTCAATGGTCTACGCGTTGGCGACCGTGTCTGCGCCTTCTCTACAGACAGCTGGCGCACAAGCTTGTGGACTCCTTGGACCAGCGTTGCCAAGATCCCCGACCAAATGAGCTGGGTCCAGGCTGCAAGTATCCCTGTGGCGTTCTCAACAGCATATGTTTCCTTGGTGAGGGCTGCGCGCGTCCAGCGTGGGGAGACAGTGCTGGTTCATGCGGCAGCAGGCGGGCTTGGACAGGCCGCCATATCGCTATGTCAACACTTGGGAGCCGAGGTCTATGCAACCGTCGGCAGTAAGTTCCAGTCACCACCCCAACTCCCACTTCTCGTCGGCTAAGCTACCTCCCTGCAGGCGAAAGAAAGCGGAAAGCTTTGATAGACCGCTTCGGTATCCGACCGGAACGGATCTTTAGTAGCCGTTCCCAAGGTTTCGTCGACGGGCTGATGCAAGCCACCAAAGGACGAGGTGTCGACGTGGTGATCAATTCCTTGTCTGGTCCACTCCTCCAAAGCGGGCTGAATTGTCTCGCCAGGTTTGGTCGGTTTGTTGAACTCGGCCGCCGCGACATTGAGAATCATCATCGCATTGACTTTGCAGCATTCGGACGAAGCATCTCCGTCTTGGCGGTGGATCTGCTTGTGTTGGTGGAGCATCAGTCACGAGAAATGCACAAAGTTCTCGAAACTTGTGTACGACTAGTGGGCCATGGAACCCTCCCGGGCATTGAGCCCATTATTGGCGTTCCGTTGGCAGGCGTTGAGCAAGGCTTTCGTCAACTTCAGACTGGCCAACACATAGGGAAGGTCGTCGTCAACATCGAGGACGGAAATGGTACCGTTGCGGTAAGTATCACTGGTATTATGCCGGGTAATAGGCTCTGACGATTTGACTTATAGGTCCGCCATGCCTCACCACGCGTGGAACTGTTACCAGATGCCTCGTACCTAGTGGTCGGTGGCGGAGGTGGCATCGGCAAGAAGACTTGCGAATGGCTTGCCACACGGGGCGCAAGGTCCTTGATTGTACTTTCTCGAAACACTCCGGTGGAAACTGGGTCTTGGGATTCCATCCCGAAGGAATGCCATGTCCGAAACGTTGCCTGCGATGTTTCCGACAGAAGCAAGCTGGAAGCTGCCTTGGCGACTTGCCAAGATATGCCCCCGATCCAAGGTGTGATACACGCCGGGATGGTTCTTCACGTAAGAAAACTTCCGAGCAGATGCCGTTTATAGATCAAGATACTAACGAAACGGAACCAGAACTCGGCCTTTGAGAACATGACGAGGGCACAATACATGGCTGCCATCTACCCCAAGGTGATGGGCAGTTGGAACTTGCATCAAGTTTTTCCCGCCGTCGATTTCTTCGTCATGTGCTCGTCAGTGTTGGGGATCACCGGAGCGCCGGGTCAGGTAAACTACACGGCTGGCTGTTCTTTCCAAGATGCCCTCGCTCGGTTGCGAACGTCTCAAGGTATGAGCGCAGTATCTCTCAACCTCGGCATGGTCGAATCAGTCGGATATGTGGCGGAGAACAATCTCTTCGACCTGCTGAAGGAGCGAGGGCTCGAACCAATACCGATCGAGACTGTCCTCAGGCTCATGGAGCTGGCCATTTCGCAACAACCCAAATCCTTCGACCACATTGTTTGTGGAATCAATATAGATGCGGGCACACATTGGGCCAGAGACTTTCTACTCTGCGACGAGCGTTTCTCCACCCTGCAGGACCAGGCCATGTCATCTTCATCGGCACCAGAATCAGGATTTCTGCAACTACCAGCGAATGTCGGGCGCAAGACGGACAGATTGTCATCGAGACTCCGGTCCAGCGTGGCTGTGGACGATGCATCGAAAATGATCGTTGATGAGCTCAATCTCAAGCTCCAGACGATGTTTGGCGCAACTCACATCGATACCTCGAAAGACTTTTCTGAGTGCGGAGTCGACTCGCTCGTAGCGATTGAGCTACGCAATTGGCTCAGGACCCAGACCGGACTTGACATTTCCGTCACGGGCATGATGCAGGCGTCCTCAATCGATGATTTTGCTCACGAGGTGGCGGAGCGAATGGGCCGCTCTTCTTCTGATGATTGAAGTGTTTTGAACAGGCAAGAGGCGACGCCGTCACGGAATCTTGTATAGATGCAGCTTGTATTCCTTCTAACGTGAAGGCGCTACGAAAAAGATAGTGTTTAAAAGTATCCAAGGTGGAACTGAGTCCGCTCATCAAATTAGACTGTCTCGGAATTGCCAGCAGGAACAAGGCCTCGTTCTGCTCCCTTTGCCAACAGCATCTCGCGTTGCGCCTCCGTCCACACCGGCAAGACGGTATCCTGCAGCACCGAAGCACCGTCGTTTCGCTGTCTAGTGGCATAATTCTCCACGTCCTTCAGTACGCGCAACAGATTGCCTCCCATGACCATCTGCATCTGGTCCCGACTGATGTCGCGTCGGAGCATTTCCGCGATCAGACACGGGAATGCTGTGACGTCGTCGAGTCCCGTGGGACCTTCGAGCATACCATCGAAATCCGATCCCACGCCAACATGTTCCCATCCGGTGCAGCGGGCGGCGTACACGATGTGATCTACAACCGTCGAGCACGATGCCTTTTGAGATGAAAGCTCGTCGATGCCGGAAAGCTCTCGCAAGAAGGTAATCATGATGAGCCCATTGTTCTTCTTAAGGAGAGCGAGAACGTCGTCATGGACGTTACGAGGGTGGGCGCGGAGGCCATAGCTGACGCAGCACATGATGAGCGGCTGGAATGATTGTCTAAACCGTGGCGAGAGGGCTTACCAGGACGAATGCGAGAATATCACAGGGGTTTTTGACAACGCCAGAACCTGTCGTTGGCAGTCGTCGCTGGTGTGAGAGAGGTCGATCATCCTGCGAAGGTGATGAGCATGGAGCCGACGCGATTGGTGAACTTGCTTCCATACATTCCAATGCGATTCATCTCTCGGATGGCCTGTGATCCGCGCGGAGATAGGCCGCCGTGCCGCGGCCGTTGGGCCGTCTGCCACTCGAGTCAACACGTTCCTATCTCGGCTTCGGGGGAGCATCAAAGTCACTAACGGCAGAGTCTGCAAACTCATTATTGGCATCATGACATAGGGTTGCATACCGCACTCCCAGGCGATGGAGTTGGCGGAGCGCGGCCATACTTCCACCGATCTGATGCAGGCCCTCGATCCCCACGAGGCAGGCGATCTTGCCCGTGCCGAAGATGCGTGGGATCGAATCCGCGCTGTAGGCGAACTCGAAGGTGTCCGGAGCCGAGTCGATTACTTGAGCGATCAAGTCGATTTGTTGAACAGTGTGCAGAAAGGCGTGGAGGTGCGGCTCATGTTCTTCGGGAGGCTTGTGGCACAGTTTAGTAGAATCCCAAGGACAGCAGATCTCAAGGTCATGCATCTCGAGGATAGCAGTCCGATTCTTGAGGCTTACCGCCGGCACGAAAGCGCTCCAGAACTGACCACCAAGGCCGCTCTTCTTGACACGATCGACATCTGTTTGGCCGATGGGAATTGAACGATAACGTCTCTGTTCCTGAGCCTGCGAAGTACCAGCAAACCAGCCTCGGAGGATGTATGCAAAGTCATTGTGGCCGTCTTGGGAGGGACACCAACGTGTCGTCAGCGGCTCGCCGTGATCCGTTGAGCTTGGCGAGCTTCATACCTATCAGGGGCGCCTCACGGAGGAGTTGTCGAGCTTGTTGCAAAACTTCCTGCTCTTCGACGGGCTCCATGTCCTTTGTTCGTCTTCGTCTGGACCTCCTGAGTCGATGAGATCGCGAAGCACGAGGCGATCGCGGGCCAGCGGTTGTTTTGACCAGGAATCCCCCACTGATGAACACATACTCAGGCCGCTCGGACGAGACGGGAGTGACCACGCGAGGCCTCGTAAAGACGCCGGCGCCGCCGCCAGACCATGATGGCTCGACTGCGTACCTTACTGCGGTCCTACCTTTGGTCACGGCATGTGAGCGTGCTCCATCTCGAACACCGACGTGGGCCACCTTGATGATCCTAGAATCCCGTCCTGCGATCGGGCGATAGAACGCCAGGATAAAAGATTAAGCCAACTTGAAGTCAGCAAAAGCCCGCGCACAACCGGGCGTATACGGACGACTAGTAGAACAATAGCTGCAACAACTCGTACTCGGGTAGGCTAAATTAACTCCCTCGTTCCCTTACCGCCGTAGCCTCCCTAGGTTATCTAGAGTTACTTCTGCATGTTATGTAGATTACCCTAACTTATATAATTATATATTAACCGTCTTTTATATATACTAGCTACTATCGTATATATTAAGCCCTAGTCTATATCTAAATATAAAGATTACCTCTATCCCTTCGAGTTATCCTCTCTTATAGTAACATACTTCCCTCTATATACTTACTATTATATAATCTTTTCCTATACTAAATCTAAGTAGATAGCCTTATACTATTCCTTCTAAACTTTAGAAGGAACTAGTTCGATTATATAATAACGGTACTAGTATAGCTACTCTCTAAGAGACCTATAGCGAGCTAAACTATAAACCCTCTAAAAGAATAATCTATATAATACTTAAGGAAGATAGTACGCGCTAGTAATAGCCTTAATCTATAGAGGATAGATATAATAATCTCTTTCTTTAAACCTAAATTACTATTCTTTTTTACTAGGACTACCTTAAAGACGCTATAATCGTAGATATCCTAGTAGCGGAGGATTATTATATATCTTTATTTACCTTTATATAAATAAGGAAGAAGCTTAGTATAAAGAGAAGGCTTAAATAGAATAAGGTAGACTACTAGGAGGCGGAGTTTAAGAGAATAATTAAGAAGGAGTTAGATAAGGATCGGCTCTTAGGATATAGTCGTAATCTACTCTAGGCTTATTTTACGATAAAAGAAGACTAAATACTATTACTTAGTTAGTTAGTCTAGTAAAATTAATATATATATATATTAAGATTCTTTAACTAGCTATATAGAGACCGCCTCTTTAAATATATATATATATATTAATTCTTAAGATTTGCTAGTCTATCCTACTATTCTAAGTAGGTAGCTATCTATATATATAACGTAAGGATATAAGCTCTAGGTATAAACCCTCTTAAATTCCTCTTATTTCCTCCGACCTAGCTAATAGGCTAGGACTATTAGTTTAGGTTCCTCTTTTAGACTATAGACGGATCCGCTTATTTATTCCTCTTACTAGGTATTTCCTTCCTTAGACTAGGCCTTCCTCTTCTCCTCTCTTATAAGAGAGAACTACTCTAGGACTCCTTCTTAGATTAGCTACTTTATTACTATATTTAGGCCCTTTTTTAATATTAAGATTATACTCTAGTTACTTAAACCTACTTCCTATAGTATCTATTAGTATCTTAGCTATCGTTCTAGGTAGAATAGGCTAATATACTTTAGTATCTAGGATCGGCTCCTATAGGAGTATTTAGATATACGTCCCGGTACCCTCCTCTAGGTAAGGTATACGTTAAGGCCTATATACTTAGTCCTTAGTAAGGTAGCTATTATACTCTATAGTCTTAACTAGCCCCTATATAGGTTCTAGCTATTAACTCTAGCGTCCTTCTATACTACTAGTATTAGTTAGTTCCGATGTTTTACTACCTATACCTATCTTATATTATTCTACTCCTAGCTCTATCTCTAGTATATCTAATTATATTTACTAATAAGTCCCTAAGTATATTAATCTACCTAGAGCTAAAAAAGCTTATTTTACCTTATATAAAAAACGACCTTATTGCGTTAGCTTCTTATAGCTTATTCCTTAGCTTAGATCTCCTAGACGGTTTCCTATATATATTCTATAGCCTTCTAATCGTAATCCTTAGCTACGGCGCTTAATGCTACCTACTAGATATATATACTAAGAAGAAGAACGTTTACTTCCCTATAGAGGATAGTTGTCGGGACGCTTTAATATACTCTAGTAATCTACCTAAGGGCTCTATCTTCGATCTTTTTAAGGGCCTTAATATATGCTTATAGGTACCTATCGATACTATCGACCCTTACCTATACTTTATATCTAAAGGTTATTACTAGTCTTATAACCGCCGTATATATATATTACGCCTTTTAGAAGAATGCTCCCTATATAGATATATAGAGGTTATTAATAGAGTTTATATAGGTCTCTACCTTCTCGGATACCTTCTTAACGTATTAGCTCTATCTTAGCTTTAAGTTAACCTCTACCCTAAGGAGCCTAAGGCTTAATACTAGTTTACTATTAAAGCCCTAGATATCTATATAGGCTACGAGGTTATATCGTCTCCGGGCCTTTATAAAGTAGATTAGTATATATTTCTAGAGTAACTATAAAGCGCTGTATTTTGCTACCTAACTCTTATACGCTTTATAGGCCTTCTTAGGTTTCTAATAGTTCTCCTTAGTAGTCTTACTCTAAGCTAGTATATTCGTATTATCTATAAACCCTATTACTAATACTCCTATTCTCTTAATCTCTAGTAGGAGGATCCTAGTAAAGAATAGGAAAAGTATTAGTAATAGTATTAAGCCTTATAGGATCCTAGTTAGCTACTACTTTAGGCTAGTAGTATATTCTTCTAGGTAGAGGCATATAGTTCTATCCTAAAGAAAGCTCTAGACGAACTAAATAATATTATCTAGGATCTAGTACTCCCTTAGATAGTAGATTAGCCTTAGGTATAAGACATTTAGGAACGTTCTAGAGATGTCTAGGTAGAGTATTAACGTAACGTTTCCTTTATCCGATTCCTATATCTTCTAGACCTATTTAGTAATAAGTTCGAGGGCCGAGGTAGTTAGCCTACCTAGCCTTACCCCTATCTAGTTCTATAGGAAGAGTACCCTTTCCTCCGCCTCCTTACTTAGCCTCTTAGCTACTAGGGCTTTAAGTACTTTCGAGATCGTATTTAGAAGCGTAATTAGCCTATACGCTCCTACCTTAGAGTAGTTAGGCTTTTAAAGCTTCTAGAGGATAACTATTATTAAGGTTTTAAAGAGTATAAGGTTTCTAGTAGACTACGTCTAAGGATATACCTAAGGTACTATAAGGATCCCCTTATATAAGTATAGTCTAGCCTTATCTTCCCTAAGCTAGGCTATCCTAGCTTCGAAGGGCGTAATAGTATACGGATTAAGATAGTATAATCTAGCTTACCTCCTAATACCTAACCTTAAGGATTAATAGGCTACGAAGAGGTAGAAAACCCTATATATAATAAGAGAGGTAAAGAATAAGGAAATAAAACCTAGTAGTAGCTATATATATAGTAAAGAAGGCTCTTCTCCTCTATTTCCTCTTTTAATAAATTAAGTTGTTACCTTCTAAAGCCTATTATTTAATACTTCCCTACTTTAGTCTCTTCCTACCTTATTAAGAGGTAATCCTAATATACGATTTATTTAAACTTATATACTATAGTATTAAACCCCTAATCGATATAGTATCTAAGGCTACTCGTAGACGTAAGGAATCTCCTCCTAATACCTCTACTTACTAGTAGGGTACTATACTAGCCGCGGAATCTAATATAGATACTACTACCTACTAGCTAAGTACTACCTCTATTACGGAAACTATAGACGATACTAGAACGGCCTAGAAAGGCACCGACTCGTCTATTTAGGCTAATCTAGAATAAGTAGACGTACTAACTTATAAGAAGCGGAACTAGGAGGCCTAGGTAGAATATAAATTCCTTAAGCTCTAGTAAAAGATTAAGAAGCTCTAGAGCAAACTAGCCTTATATAGCCTAATTACCTTAAAAAAGGAGAAGCTTATTAAACTCTTTATAGAAACAGAGTATTTTAATAAGGATAAGGATAGCCTTTCTAAGTCTAAGGAACTACCTATATTTAAGGAAAAGACCTATACTAACTATAAAGACTAGCTCTATATAATAGAGTATAACTTCTATAGGTACTAGGGTTTCTCTAACTAAGAAGACTAGAAGGTCGACTACGCTATTAATTATATAGGTAAGCTCTAGTAAGACTATTAGGAACGCTATATAGATTAACTTAATAACTAGACTATACTAACCTAGACTATAATAAAAGGAGTTATACTTAACTCTATAGATATAGAGATAAAATACTATAAGAAGGCCGATAAGTAATTATAAAAGGCCTTTTTTAGAGATTATATCTTTAATTAGCTTCTTAAGGAGCTAAAGATCTTATAAAAGGAACTAGAAGAGGATAACGAGGAATATAAGGTTCTTAACTTTAAGGCCGCCTTACTATAGAACTACTAGTTCTACCTCTTAAACTATCTAGCTCTAGCTACTATATTTATAAAAGCTTAAGAGAGGATTAATAAAACCTATAGGATTATTAAAGGTTAAAAGTAGGAATTTAAGAATAACCTAGGCTATAGGTAAGGTAGAGGCAACTAAAAAAGATATAAAAGTAATAGTACTAGTAATTAGGACTTTAAGAAGCCTAGATTAAAGAATAGACCGGACTAGAAGGGCCTATCTAAGGCTACTTACTATAATTACTACTAAGTTAGGTATATTAAATACAATTATCCTAACTCTTCCTTTTAGAAGGACTTAGAAAAAGAGACGCCCCCTAAGTAGATACTACTATCTTAATAGGCTAAGTTCTCTATACTAAGGAGTAGTATAGGATAGTAGAGCTAGGTTAGCGCTACTACGAGCATAGGCGCCTTATTAAGGTTACGCTAATTCTAAATAGTCTAAGAAAGACTAGAATAGTTATAGGACTAATTAATAATAATATATAAGATAACTTCTATAACTCCTTATTAGTAAAGAATATAGACTAGGTTATTTAGAAGGCGCCTACTAGAGTTACGTATAAGATACTAAATAGGTAGAGCCTTTAGGTCCTTAGTAAGACGTAGAGCTTATATAAGGCCCGGGACGACTTAAGGCAGTGTTAAGGAAGCTAAGTAATATACTTAGGATTTAGACGTAAGGTCGAGCTAAGCCTCGTCGTAATACGATAGCCGAGGGTACGTAGCCTTAGCTACGTACGTAACGTACATTCGTATATTAGGAGGGACGTAGGTACCTTATAAGAATAATAAGAATTAGTTTTATTACTAATCGGACGATTAGTTAGCGTTCTATATACTACGACATCTTTATACTTCTTATAATTCTAATTCTTCTCTAAGAGCCCGCGGTCTATAGAACCTAATGTCGGACGCGATACCCGATAGCGAGCTACCTACTAGTCTCTAGCGAGACGGTAGCGAGCGACTAGGATCTAAGGTACTATCTATTCTAGTAGCTCCTAATAAGGTCGAAGCGGAGATTAATCGACTAGACGAGGAGGTAGCTCGACTATAGGCGGCGCTTCGCTTACGCGACGTACGCGTACGTATATAGGGATTACGTAGGATAGCCGAAGAAGGGCCTCCGGAGATAAGCGGCCTAAACGTAGAAGACGATAAATCGATCGTAGCGGCTAACTCTCTTAACTAGCGCCGCTGCTAACTTAGCTAGGATTTCGTCCGTACGCCCGAATCGGTTGCTAGCTTACGAAGTACTAGTATAGTATATACGAGGAGCTTAGCCTCCCGCCCGAAGCTAAACGAGCCGAAACAATTTAAGGGTAATAGCGTTACCGAGAGCCGATAGTTCCTTTATAAGCTCGAACTTATCTTCGAACTAGCCTTAGACTCGTATTAAGACGAGCGCGACAAGATCCTATATAGGGTTATATACCTCTTAGGCGACCCGTAAGAGAAGTAGTACTAGGAATATAGTATTAACGATCTAGGCCGTCTAACGTTTACCGACTTTCGTAAGTTCGTATAAGACGTAGTTAGGGATCTAGTAAATCGTATACTAGACGTTACCTTAGAATATAAAAGGGTCTACTAAGGAAGTAATATAGCTTAAAAGTTCGCCCTAAAGCTAAACATCCTAGAGAATTAGCTTAGCGACTATACCGAGTCGTAGAGGATTCGCTACCTTCTCGTAAAGCTATCGCCGTCGCTTCGCGACACTATTATAAAGTTTTATACTATTCCTCCTAGCCGGTAGGAATTAGTTAGTTTAGTAACTAGGATCGAGACGACCGAGAAGTCGTTTAGTAAGCGAGCCGTAGCTAAACCTTATAAGTCTCGCTAGCTAAATAAGAGGAATAGGTTCGATAAGAAACCTTCTAACTAGCGAAGTAGCGGCCTACTACGAGTCTAGTAAGTAAGCGACTCTTATCCGAGTAGTAGAAGGAACTTAGGTCTACCGTAGGGCGATCGTAATCGCGAGTAGATAGCTACTACTAAATGCTATAGTTATAGTAAGAAAGGCTATATCTCCCCTTACTATCCGAATAAGAAGATAGAGGTTCGTAAGGTCGAAGCCGTTAAGGAGTAGGAGAAGAGTAAGAAGCTAAAAAAGGAAAAGGTCTAGGAAAGGATCGCGACTAGACCTACGAATTCTAGTCGATTCGAAGTCTATAACTCGTAAGCAAGGCATAGTTGTTACGCCTATAGGCGACGTAATCGCGGACTTCCTTCTAGACGACTATACTAATATAAACGTAGTTTTATAAGCATTCGCCCTTAAGTACGGACTAAAGCGTATTAAGAATACTACCCTTCTATCCGTAGGTTCCTACTAGGGGAACTAAGGCACTAAAGGGTACTACTATAGAGCGTATAAGGTGCGCCTAAGGCTCGTAGATTCTAAGCAATTAGTTCGTACCTTAGAAGCAATCTTCTATAGTATTAATATAGAAGATAACGCTCTTATTCTTAGGAATCCTTAGCGAGCCTAGAATAGTATACTAGTAAATAGCGCGCGCGACTAATAGTTATACTTAACCGAGTCGTAGGGCATAGACATACGAGAAGTATTCGAGTTTATTAATAACCTTAAGAAGTCGGATTACGTATATATAATTACGATCCGTAGGGTTACGAGTAGCTAGGGTACTACTATTATAATCGAGGGACTCCTAGAGGAGTACTAAGATTTTAAGGATGTGTTCGTAGGCGCTAATTAGGTATTAAGTAGGCTACTAATAGATGTAGAGTATACGATTGACCTCGAGGAGGGTAAGAAACCCCCCTTTAGGGCGATATACTACTAGTCGTAGAACGAGCTAAAACTACTCGAGGAGTATATCTAGAAAGCCCTAAAGTATAGCTAGATCTAGCGATCTACTAGCGAGGCGGGTGCTCCTATCCTATTCGTCCCTAAGAAGGACGGTACCGTCCGCTTATACGTCGATTACCGGGGATTAAACGTAATTACCTTAAAGAACCGGTACCCTCTACCGCTTATTAGTAAGACTCTCGACCGCCTATAAGGGTACGAGTTCTTTACGACTATCGACTTAAAGGATATATACTATCGCATTCCGATTAAGTAAGAGGATTACTAGAAGACCGTATTCTAAAAGGGGTATAGTTACTTTAAGTATTATATTATGCCTTTTAGCTTAACTAATGTACTAGCGACCTTCTAGGGATATATTAACCGTGCCCTAAGTAGGCTAGTCGATTAGATCTATATAGTATACTTAGACGACATCTTAATCTATAGTAAGACGCGTAAGGAGTACGTACGTACTACCCGCAAAGTACTTAAGCGGCTACGGAAGTTCGCCCTTTTTACTAGTCCTAAGAAGTGTTTCTAGTTTAAACAAAAGGTCGACTTCCTTAGATTCGTTATTACCCTAAGCGGGATCGAAATAGACCCTAGTAGGGTAACCGTAGTCTCCGAGTAGCCGACCCTTAAGACGTACGTAGACGTCTAGTAGTTCTTAGGATTTACCGGTTTTTACCGGCGGTTTATTAAGCACTACTCTAAAATTGTAAAGCTATTCACGGATTAGCTTAAGGGTATAAAGAAGGGCAAGAAACTAGGGTTTCTTAATTAGGGAGTAGCTAAAGAGTAGGCGTTCCGCTAGTTAAAAGCCGCCTTTACCTCTACTCCGGTACTAAGGTACTATAACCTATCGAAGAAACTTCGACTTAAGACCGACGCCTTAGGTATAAAGGTAGTAGGGTATGTAGCAATATAGAGAACGCCTAGTATCCGTAGATAAAAG
>JYJE01005678.1:0-18877 GCA_000983655.1 Zymoseptoria brevis | reverse complement strand
GGGCCCTTACGAGGCAACGACTAACCGGCTAAGTTAGCTAGATCTACGTTCCTTATATTGTCGCTACGGACGAGGTTATATTAACGAAGGACTCCGTCCGCGAGGGCTCGTATATTGCTATACGTATAACGACTAGTCTCGCTACGCTAGTAGCAATTAATTATAGTCTAAAACTAATCCTAATTATATACCTAATTAAGCCGGTTAGCTACTCTGTCCTCGTTATTATCGAGCTTACGTTAGTACTTAGTCTATAAACTAATTAAAATATAACGCTCGCTCTACTTATAGCGTTGCTGCTCGCTCTATACTACTACTACTTACTTACTTCTCGTTCTTTAGTATAAGCTTAATAATATACGACTTTAACTCCCTTCGCTAACTAGGGCGAGGGCTAGTAATAAACTACTTACGCTATAGCGACGTAATAGCGTTTACGTATTACTTAAGGGATGCTATACTAACGCGGACGTCCTTACCGGCGGCTATAAGGGCGTCTTACTTCTTAGTCGTTCGTAGTAGAGCTCTACTACGTACGCGAGTCTTAAGGAAGAAGACTACCTTATCCTTAGTAACCGTATCCTCGTCCTTAAACCCTCGTTTAAGGCACTACTCCTATAAACAACTATTAGAACGTCCTTAAATAGTCGTCGAATCGATAAAATACCTTAAATTCGCGAATTCGGGGATCGTACGCTTCTTAAGTTTTCTTCGGCCGCGCGGAGGCGTTATTCGCGTATATACGCGCTATAGCGGCGGCCTACTCTTTACGGAGCGAGTTAGACATAATATAAGCTTAATTTTAAGATGCTATTAATAAGTATTAGTAGTATGTTAATAGTAATATAGTAGTATAGATATTTAAGGATCGCGTAAGGTAGACGCTAAGAGCCCGGCGTTACGACCGGCGGGTAAACTTCGGACTACCTATAATAGTATATATACTATAGAAAAACAATACCTTTTAAATAGTTAGACTATAAACATACTCTCGGAGCGGCTAGAATTAATAAGGCGCGGCCCTTACTAATAAGGGCTCTAATATCTATCTAAGCGAGCGGCGGGTAGTTAGATATCTAGGATATAATAGACTAATAAGGGCTCGTGCGGCATTAACGAGCCCTTACGAGCACTAACGAGTCGCCTTCTACCTCCTAGTGCTACATAACTATACGGGATGAATACGGCTCGCTTTTAACCGAGGTATAGGAGACCATTTACGCTAAGTTACACTAACGGGACACATCTTCTAGTCTACATCCTTCTGCACACACCGAGGCTAGTAATGCTGATTGGCACTATAGTCATGCAGAACTATGCGGGACGAATACGGCTCGCTTTGGTACAACGACAGCACTCTCCACTGCTGCTCACTCTTCTGCACAAACGGAGGCTGGTGACGCTAATCAGCACTATAGTAGTGCAGAAACGAACACAGCTTGACCAGGGTTGGTCGCCAACTACGTAGCCGACGGCACTCTCTATTGCTTAGCATCCTGCTGCACGAGCGTAAGGCCGGATGTCGCTCCACGCCCTCGGAGCTACAGCGGGTTGGCACATCGGAGTGGACGCCCCCTTGTCGCCTCCAGGGGATTATTCTCGGGGCCGGATTGGCGTGATTCTCATCATTCACGGTAAATACCCTGGACTTGGCCCATGGAGCCCAAAAGGGGTTGTCCACTCCGATGTGCCAACCCGCTGTATCACACCATCTAATCAGATCAGATAATCGGCCG
Organism: Zymoseptoria brevis; assembly: GCA_000983655.1. Classification (NCBI taxonomy): domain Eukaryota; kingdom Fungi; phylum Ascomycota; class Dothideomycetes; order Mycosphaerellales; family Mycosphaerellaceae; genus Zymoseptoria; species Zymoseptoria brevis. The sequence continues at coordinate 17,141 of JYJE01005678.1, read as the reverse complement.
GCGTCGATCATCGCCATCATCGAGATCCACAGTGCCAAGAGCCAGCGATGCGGTGTGACACCAGACCGGACGGACGGACGAGTTCGGAATGGGGAGCGTCGAGCACGCAACGAGCGTCGCGAGTACAGCACCGACTCGTCAAGGCCGGTAGCGCTAGATGTCTTGGCTGTCAGAGGTTGAGTGAGACTGAATGAAGCATAGTACCGTCTCTGTATGTGTGGACTGGACACAGTTGCCGAACGAACAATTGCGAGAACAATTATGGCGACGACATTGCCAACTACCGCTCTACCCGCGCTGAATACCTTTCGCCCACCGCCGGATGGAACGCCGGAGGTGAGAAGATCGATCCAGCGAGACTTGAAGCTTGAATCACACGACATCCCTGGGGAAAGCGCTTTGATTGCGGCGTTTCATCAATTTGTGAGACTGCTTGTTGGGAGGGGACCAGATGATGTTTGTTTTGTTGTTGCATTGAAGGGTGATGAAGAGGAGGGACGGGTCTGTTCTGTGCATTTTCCGAAGGGTGGGAGTGAGGCGGTCGTGGAGGACGTTGAAAGGGTGGAGGATGTGTCGAGTGGGTTTTTGTTGGATTTGAGGGTGAGTTTTGCTGCGGTGGAGGCTTGTTGATCGGGATGTTGGAGAATGTGAATGGACTGACGACATGAGACGACAGGAGAAGGAAAATTTGAACAGCTTCTCGGCAAAGGCATGTAACTACCATGGCCCATTCCTCACATGGGTATAGGATCAGCAACTGATATTGCTAGCAGTTCGTTGCCCGGATCATACCAACAAATACTGGATACCAGATCGTCCTTGATGTGGACGGACATCTGATTCCAGAAGCAGCACTGGATGCTCTCCTCGAACTATTGTGCTCCCACATTTCTGGAAACTACCACAACGCCGCTCAGAAATCCATCCTCAATTATCCTCATCACTCTCGTCCGATAGCCTTTCCTCAGGAACCCAACATCGAACAGCACCCGGCATTGCTGCACGGTTGTTTCGAGCGGCGGGTTGAGCAATTCCCAAACCGCACGGCCATTGACTTCTTGAACGCGGATCAAACTCGTGTGCAATACACTTACCGCGAGGTCAATGCCATCGCCGAGCAGATCGCAGCGAGGATTGTGGGTAGCGATGAGCAGAACGAGGGTCCGGTCGCTATTGTCATGGGTCCCAGTCCGGAGATGTATATTGCCTACATTGCTGTGCTGAAGGCTGGACGTCCGTTCTGTCCGATTCCTGTGGATGCTCCGGTGGAGAGACAGATGGTTATCCTTGAGGATCTGGAATGCCGGATGGTAATTACCAGGAATCATGATATCGGATTGGAGATCTTCGGCGGGAACGACCAAACCAAGGCTTTGTCGGAAAACATGCGAATCATCAATGCATCGGACTTCTTGAATCACAATCTCGTCGAAGGGGACCGGGCAGCTCAGAATTCTGTACACACACGCCCAACTCCCGCCGACGAAGACGACCTTGCCTACATTCTATACACCTCGGGAACAACTGGAAAGCCAAAGGGAGTCCAAATCAGCCATCTTTCGGCCGCCTGTCTCGTCGCTGCTGACTCCGCCATCGTCCCGATTGCCTCATCTTCAAACGTTCGACCTACCCGCTGGTTTCAATTCTGCGCACCGACTTTCGACCCCTCTATTATGGAGATCTTTGTGACTCTCAGTGGCGGTGGGACACTGTGTTGTGCCGAGCGACAGCTGACTCTGAACGACATTTACTCCGTTCTAGCGCAGATGGATGTCGACGTCATGTTGGCCACTCCGTCACTCGCTACTCTTCTCGATCCGCTGCAGTTGAAGGGTCTTTGGGCCATGGGCGAAGCTCTCAACGTCAAGGTTACAGAGACCTTGTCCGCGCTTAATCCTGATGCGTCATCCGATTGGAGTCCGTCTGACGGTCCACGAGGTCTCTACAATGGATACGGGCCTACCGAAGCCGCTATGAACTGCAGTGCGCTTCTTCACGTTCCTGCGAACAATCGAGGAGGTATCATTGGTAGCCCCCTACCGTCCGTTTCGCTCATCGTCGTTGACGAGCGGGATCCTCTTCGACCCCTGCCATATGGATGTGCCGGTGAGCTGCTGATCTCTGGACCGCAGGTCAGCTCCCGCGGATATCTCAATCGACCGCAGGAGACGGCCAAAGCGTTTCTGCAGGAGACTCCTTGGGGTCGAGCATACCGTACTGGAGATCGGGCGAGAGTTGTTTGGGACAGTGACGGGAAGCCATCTGTCGAATTTCTTGGACGGATTTCGTCCGACCAAGTCAAACTCAGCGGTCGACGAGTCGAGCTCGGGGAGATTGACGCTGCTGTCCTCGCGGTGCAAGAAGTTCGAGAAGCACTCACTGTGATCTACAAGCCTCCTGGGAGTGAAGGCAGAGGTAGCGAGAAGCCCGTGACGGCTGTTTCGCTCGTTGACGGAGCCGACTGGGACGCCGTCAAAGAGAAAATTGAAGCCACTGTTCAGAAGAATCTTTTGCCGTTCATGAGACCTTACCGCTTGTTTTGGATGGAGCAAATCCCTCGCTCACTTGCTGGGAAACTGGATCGAAGGGCTCTGACGACCGTACTCCACGAGAAGATCAACGCCGAGCAGACAACGCAGGCCTCGGAAGAAACGGTGAATGAGGAATCGCGTGATCTTCTCCCACCACATCTTGCCAGAATTGAGGAGAAGCTGCTCGATATACTCGGTGATATCCTGCAATATCGTCCTTCGCCCACCGCGAGTCTCGCTTCGGACGCCGGTCTGGACAGTCTGAGGGGAATGCAGCTTCTCTCCCGTGTCCGCGCTCAGCGTGTCGTGGAAGACTTGTCGTTGCAGGATCTGCTAAGTGGGAAGAGTGTACGTGGATTACTTCGATCAAAAGACAATCAACTTGTCAGCGCCGCCGACGACAAAACAAAGTCGATCCTGCGGGACTTTTCCAACCACCATCTCACGTCCGCGTCCCGGTCGGCGGGTCTGTCTGTTGGAGATGTGGAGAAGGTGGTGCCAGCGACAGCGGGCCAAAGTGGTGCAATTGCCAGTCTCATGCGATCATCCAAGGGCACTCGCAAAACATATATCAATCACTCCTGCTACCACCTCGAGCCGGGACGTGTTGACGTTGATCGGCTGGTTGCCGCCGTCGAGGAGATCCTCATTGCTCGAGAGGCATATCGGACTACATTCGTTCCCATCGACGATGCGATTGCACCCTTTGCGCATTGTATCCTTACTCTCGAAGCCGCCAGAAAGCATGGACTTTGCCGTGTTTTTCGCCGCTGCGGCTCACATCCCGAAGAGCATTGGTTGCAAGAAGCTGAGAATGCAATCAGCATCGCTGCAAACACCCTGTACCACGTTCAGATCGTCAATGACAATCTGCTGATCATCAGTCTGTTCCACGGTATCTTCGATGGTGCATCCCTGGAGCTATTGATGGTCGACATCGAGAGAGAATATCACGGCTTGCCAAAGGAACACCGATCTGACATCTCCTTCGCTGCTGAACTCGATCTCAGGCTGCAGTCGAAGAAGACAGATGACTTCTGGCTTCAAGAAACGGCTAATTTCCACGCCGAGACCATCCCAGTGCTTTCTGGTCATCAGTCACAGCTTTCGACTGAGACAGAAGCAGAGACTCTTGTAGTCAAGCACACGACTCCGCTGAAGTACAAGGACCTCGAAATACGGAGTCGAGAGATCGGTGCAAGTCCTCTCGCAATCTGGCAGACGGCATGGGCTATGCTTCTCTCGAGCTACTCTGACCGGCAAGCTAGCGATGTCATGCTCGGCAGCGTGATGTCGAATCGATTCGATACGGAGTCCGCCGTGTGCCATGGACCTACCTTCGCAGTACTGCCCTGTCGGGTCCAGGTTCCGAACGATCCTGCCTCAACGACTTCTGTGGGCCAAATCGTCTCCGAGGTCGCTCGGGCGGGAACTCGTGCACTCGGCCACGCCTACCCATCCTTGGGTTTGATCACCACGGCAGAAGGCAAATTGCCATACGACTCGCTTCTTGCATTTCAACATTTCCAGCTCGATGAGGTGTCGATCAGCGAGCACAGGTCCCTTTGGAATCGCATATCCTGGCCGGCAATGCGTCATGATTTCGGAGCCATGCTGGAGGTCTGGCCTTGTGATCAGGCGATCCCTCGCTCGCGATGGAATGTGGATTGTCCTATGATTGTCAAGTTGACGTTCAAGACGGATCTTTTTGCGAAGGTGACGGCTCAGCGCATACTTGCTCAGTTGTCGAGTATTGTCATGTCGATTCTGGAGCGGCCGCGGCAGACTGCCAGAGAGTGTCTTGGTTCCATCCCGAGGGCTTTGCTTTCTGTGCAAGAGATCGATGCGAAGAGAGTGAAATTCGATCTTGGACACACACTGTCGACGAACCCAAGCGACGATCACATCACAGCGGCAAATATCGACAAGACACTGGCATCTACCTCCAGGTTTGTCGTTACTTCTGAGCCTCCTCATCGTTTGGTTCCGTTCCATGGCGTTGGCGAACTTGCTCTGAGTGGCCCACAGATCGGAGAAGCCCATGAAGATGTATGCTCGACAGCGAGCAATTCTGTGTGGTCTGAAGATCTTCAGCAGCATATCATTCCTACCGGCGACATCGTGCGGATGGTCGATCGTGGTATCGAAATGCTCGGTCGAAGCGACGACTTCGTCAAAGTCAATGGCATCGGCATTCATCTCAGCAGGATCAACGCTGCCTTTCCAGACGCCCACGACGATCTCGAGCACATTGAAACCCTGCTAGTGAGTCGACCGGGTATGGCCAACAGTGCACTGGTTTCCTTCGCTTCAATCCGGAACGAGTCTGCGCACGCCCCTCTCATCGCAGAGGACAAGCGCGCATGGAGCGTGCGAGACGCAATCTTGACCGCGGCACGTCAAAACTGGGAAGACTACATGGTTCCTTCGTACGTCGTGATGCTCAATTCGATGCCTCGCATGACATCTGATGAGATCGACCGCAAAGCGTTGCAGGATGTGTTCGCAACACTGGATCCAGAGCGTTTTGCCACCTCGATTGAGTCCCATTCGTCAAGGGCTGATCCCGAGATCAACGGACGCACTCCCGTCGACGACAAAGTGATCAGCATACTGTCTGAAGTTGCAAGTGTAGATGCCGCATCCATCACCGACAACATTAGCCTTGCGCGACTCGGCATACACTCCATGGCTGCGATTCGTCTCGCCTGGCGACTGAAGAAAGAAGCTCAGATCGGCGTTGCTGTCGTCGATCTACTAACATGCTCTTCCGTCGGCCAGTTGTTGCAGATTGTGTCGTCTGGTGCTGCTCGCGGTACCCGGGACAAAGAGCAGCGGCAGACTGCTGAATACCTGGATCGCATCGAGCGGCAACTGTTCGACAAATTTGCAGGCCAAGTGACGTCTCAGGCGGCCTTATCCGAGTCTACACTGCAATGCCTACGTCCAGCCACGACGATGCAGGAGGCTCTTGTGATTGAGACGCTGCGGGACAATCGCAGCTATTGGAGTCATCGCATGTTCCGACTTCCTCCTGAACTGGATGTAGGTCGACTGCATGCTGCCTGGAATGCTGTGGCGCGAGACAATGAGATCCTGCGTACGAGCTTCTTGATCGCTGCCGAAATTGCACCCGATGCGACATCCTGGCTGCGAGATGCCGACCTTCCAACGGCCATACTGCAAGCCATTGTCAAGTCAACCGAAATTAGTTGGACCGTGGCCAAGTGGACCTCCGCGAGCCAATCTCTTGCAACGGTGGCCAATGATATCGCCCAACATGCACGCAATGAATGTAGCCCGATTGCGTCCAGCAAGCTCACGCCTCCATGGTCAGTCACCATCCTGCAAGACTCCTCGACGGATGAGAAGACGATGATGCTACACGTGCATCACGCACTGCACGACGCAGCATCCATGGAAAGCATCTTTGAAGACCTTGTCAAGCTGTATCAAAACAGCAGTGAGAAGAGTGAGCGAGCTCAGTTCGGCGAGGCCATGCGATGCGGTATCTTCGCTACTCGGGAGCAGACTGAGCGAGCTCAAGTCAAAGTCCGAGAACTGTACGGTCCACTTGTGGAGCAGTTTGGGGCCGTCACTACGACTAAATGCCCCGATCTGACTGGATCTCGGCAACCCCAACAGCGGAAGATTCTCCGCACAACGGCCTCGATAAGTCATTGCGACGACATTAAGCTGTGGAGTGCTCTTCAGGCATCTGTCACGAAATATGAACTCAAGTCTCCGGCACAGATCATCTCTACGGCATTTGGATCAGTCCTTGCAGAGTATCTGGAAAGCAAATACGTCGTCATCGGCGAGACATTGGATCAGAGGATTCAAGATACAAGGCTTCAGTCTGTGATTGGGCCTCTGATCATCACGGTCCCAATAGCAGTACGAATCGATCTGTCCACAGCCAAATTATTCTCATCGATGTCGCGAGAGACGAACGCAGCGATGCAAGACTTGTACCACATGCAGCCAGCTGCGTTACGCAAGACGCTCGGCATTTCGAGTGACCAGCCGCTATATCCTGCACTAGTGGTCTTTCATCCTCGAATGGGCGACGATGAGATCGAAGACAACGCCGAGAAGACCACCTCCAGCAAGTTCTTCGATGAAATGGAGGATCCGGTCGGCTTGTCTGTGGAGCACAGTCTAGCTCTTAACATCTTCGAGAGCGAGCCTGGCGGTGGATATACTTTCGAGTTGAGTGGTGACAGTTCAGTCATTTCGGTGCCACAACTGGAGCTGCTTTTGAGTCAAGTCAAGTCGCAATTGAGCGCAATGCTGTCACATCCCAACGTACCGATAATCGAACTCAACAACACGCTTCCACGATCAGTGCTCTCTGTGACTGATGCAACGTACAAAGCGATGAACGAAATACAAAAGCACTCCCGGAAGTCTCAATGGTCCGGCATTGCACCTCCGACCGTCAACCCGGTGGCTTGGATAGAGTACCATGCTCGTCACCATCCTAGATGGACTGCTGTCGAGCAAATCGCCGATATTGATGATCCGTATGCTGTTCGACGATGGACATACTCTTTCCTACTGTTCAAAGTCTCCCGGATTCTGGAGGCACTTTCAAAAAGAGGCATTCGGAGAGGCAGTATAGTTGCTGTACACCTGGGCCGTACGCTGGAGTCGTTTGCGACCATTATCGCTTTGTTCCGCGGAGGATACATCTATCTCCCTCTTGACGAAGAGCTACCGTCAGAGCGCACGATGACGCTGGCCACTGACGCCAGGGCCGCAGCAGTCATCACCACGCAAAATCTACTGACCGAATTGGAATCTGATCTCGGAGACACTTCGCTCATCGGTATTGACGTGGTACTTCTTGAGTCGCTCCTTACCAATCCAAATCCTCAGGCAGATGCCACCGTTTCCCTCCCGAAGTATCGATCACATAAGCATTCTACGGACGATGGCTACATTCTGTTCACATCGGGATCGACGGGCAAGCCCAAAGGTGTGCGTGTTACGAACTTCAATCTCTGCAACTTCATTGAGTCTTTGGGAAAGCGAATTCTCGACCACTCTCCACAGACTGGACGTCTTGGTGGAATTGGGAAGTACCTCAACATCGCCAGCCGGTCGTTCGATCCTCATCTGACCCATATGTTCATGGCCTGGCGTTTCGGCCTTGCAGCCACTATCGGTCCACGCATGATGATGCTGGGAAATCTGGAACAGATCATCCAAGAAAACGCCATTACACATTTCGGTACCGTTTCAAGCGTGTTGCAACAGGCTCAGTTGACTCCAGAACGAGTGCCTTCAGTCGTACTTGTCACGGTCGGTGGCGAGAAGGTCTCGAACAGCGTGCTCGATACCTGGGCCGGAGACAGCAAAGGTCCCTTCGCAGGACCTCTCATGTTGAACGCCTACGGACCGACGGAATGTACAATTGGATGTTCGAGCAATGTCGTGGATCGTAATTCGAACGCTCGCAACATTGGCCGGGTGCACGATTCTGCTACAGCGATTGTCTTCGCGCAAGAGACATCTCGCCATGGAGGCAAGCAGGTCATTGCCAAGCGAGGTCAGATAGGCGAACTCTGCATTGCTGGTAACATGGTGAGCCTCGGATATCTCTCTCGTCCGGAGGCGCAAGCAGCGGCTTTTGCCACGACCAAGCTACTCCGATCGGAAGACAACGACAAGCCAATTCATTTCTACAAAACTGGAGATCTGGTCAGAATGATGGCCGATGGATCCATGGAGTTTCTTGGCCGGTCAGACCAGCAGGCCAAAGTTAATGGGCAGCGTCTTGAGCTTGGAGAGGTCGAGCACTTTCTGCAGAAGACCGCAGAGGCTATGGAGCTCAAGCTCGAGTTTGCCGCTGCTGTGGTCGATCATCCCGAACTGCCCCGGCCACGCCTCTTTGCTTTCATTGCCGCTGTGCGCGAAGCTGATGATCCGAGCTCAAAGAATATCCTAGAGCTGAGAACGATCGTGGGCACACAAAGTCTTAGCGACGAACTCTCCGAAGCCTGTGCAAAATCACTCCCTGGCTTTATGGTGCCGGAGCTTGTATGGGTCAACTACATTCCGCATTTGAAAGCGTCCGGCAAAGTCGACACGAAGAGATTGAATCTGCTTATCAAATCGATGTCCTTATCACAGCTTCATGGTGACGAACAAGAGGCGGAGTGGAACGACAATCTGCAGCAATCACTCACCAAGGATGAACAGACGGTCCTCCTCGCGATCGAGTACACACTGGGAAGCAAGGTCAAAAACCCTGGTGCATCTCGCAGCATCTACGAACTCGGCATCGACAGCATATCTGCGATTCAGCTCGCGGCACACCTCAAGCAAAGCGGTTTCCGACTGAGCACGGCTGATGTACTGAGCCATGCTACCGTACGACATTTGGCACAAAAGGGCAGGACTTCATCCCCGGCCGATGACCATGCTCTGCTTCACAACGCTGCACAGCGCATCAAGCAATTCCAAAAGAATCACGAGAGTGAAGTCAAAAGCTGTTCCGACGACAGTGGGGTACAAGTGGAACAGATCTTGCCAACAATGCCCCTGCAAGATGCGTTGCTGGCCCGATCGATCGCGCAACTGCAGCAGGACGACGACCAAAGTTTCGAAAAGATCAAATATGTCACGCAGCTCCGCTACTCGTTGTCAGACTCTGTGGACCTTGAGCGGTTCGTTTCAGCCGTCAAGAAAGTGCTTCAAGAAGAGCAGATGCTTCGCACCTGTTTCCGCCAGATCAGCACCGGCCAAATGGTGCAGATTGTGCTCTCAAGATGCCTCGGGGGTTCTTTGATCACCTTTGTCAACAGCCCTTGGGCTACCTGGTGTCAAAGTAGCTCCCCAGATATGATTGCTCGCCAGCTCGTGGAGGATATTGGAAACCTTCCGCCGGTGCGGGTGCATGTATTCGACGGCAGCTCGCCAGAAATTCTGCTTTCAATTCACCATGCGCTTTTCGACGGCGATGCCATAAGTCAGCTTCGTGACCGGATTCAGGAGCGATACCAAGGAGCAACAGAGACGACGTCAAGACAAAACGCAATTGAGCAGCTCCTGGTCCAATTCGATGCTCTTGATACCAGCGCTGCCAAAGCTTTCTGGCATGGGACTTTGCAGAACGTGACACCTTGCCTCATCGGTGATCATTCAGAGACAGTCGAGAGACAGGCGAAGAACCCAGCACGGTCAATGCGGCGCTTATCACTGCCGTTGGAAAAGTTAGAATCCGCGGCTCAGAACTGCATCATTTCGTTGAACGCTCTGTTCCAAACAGTCTTTGCTGTGCTGCTCTCGGAGCTTCTGCCCCACCGATCCGATGTCGTCTTTGGGAACGTTGTCTCATTGCGACCATTGCTGGCATCCACAACTCCCGACATCGATCAAGTGATAGCGCCGTGCCTGAACACACTGCCACAGCGAGTTGAGCTCTCGAAAGCTGGCCGAAACCGGGGCTCCCTCCGCAGTCTAGCGCAGAGCGTGCGTGAGATCTTCTCAGAGACCATGCAACATGCGTTCGTTCCTCTCGACAAAATTCTGAAGTGGGCACAATCCAACGAAGCACTGTTTGATGCTGTCATCAGTGTCAACATTCACAGTCATCCGATGGGAGCAACAGGAGATGAACCCTCCTCACAGCCGGCCTTCCTCACACTGGAGGAGACCATGAGCGCAACAAATGTTCCATTCGCAGCGGACATCAATATTCATAGGTCCAGCTCATACCCGGGCTACGTGGAGGTTGAGCTTTCCTCCAGCACCCAGAGTGTGCAGGTTTCAGAGCTCGTGGGTCGTTTCGAAGAGATTTGCAGCACCTTCGTTGAACAACCAGAAACGCAGGTGTTCAGTCTACTCCCTCTTCTGCCAAAGGCTGTTGTTGCACCGCTCTTTGCTCGAAATGATGATGTCCATGAGCAAGACGGTACGCCTTGGTCCTCTACCGAGATCAATATCCGTGACGTTGTCTGTGAGCTGTTGGCAGTTTCACCAGAGAAGCTGAAAAAGCGCACATCCTTCTACCGCCTCGGTCTTGATTCTATTCTTGTTCTCCGCATGGTCAAGCTGCTACATGATAGGATTGGCGTCAAGTTAAGCCCGCTTGCGGTTCTCCGCGCCCGATGTGTCGCAGGAGTTGCGGAACTTGTCCAGAAACGGGGTTCTATAGCAAAGTCTCCCCTTCAAGAGCTGCAATCGGGACAAAGTGATCATACGGGAGACTTGCTACGGCTGGCAAAGAATTTTGGAGTCGATACAGCCGCAGGATACTGCTATCTTGCAACGCCAATGCAACAAGGCATGCTCAGCGCAGGCCTCGCTCACGTCGAAGAGGCGGACAGCCAGTCGAAGCCGTACGTCTATCGACACACTTTCGAGATCAAAGACCGATCCACCTTCAGCCTTGAAGCTTTCCGCCACGCATGGAAACAGAGCGTAGAGCGAGTGGAGATCTTACGCACAACGTTCCAGTTCACCGACGACGACAGCCAGCCCTGGCTCGGCATCGTGCGACCGTTTGCACACGTCTTCAGGGAGGCAGAAATTGTCGAGTGCGCCAAAGACGCTGTCGGTACTGCGGCGAGCATCGATGTGACGACTTGCCTTGCTTGCTGTACACTTGTAGTTCCCAAAGATCTGACGGAGCGGATCACGGCAGTATTCACGATGCACCACGCCATCTACGACGGAGCATCGCTATCCAGACTCTGGGAAATATTTACCAAGAGTTATTATGCCTTTGTTAACGGCTCCGACGCATTGCTGGCTCCCCTGGTACCATTTTCGCGTGCTGCGGAACAAATAGCTGCGGAGCAAGCTCCCGCGGTCGACTGCTGGTCTGAGCAGCTCGAAGGATATTCCTATGCGCCGGTGATGAAGAATCATGACGAAGGGGAAAACATACAATCCGCTCGATACCGAGCCGTCGTAAGTCTCTCATCGGGCCAGCACGAAGAGGTAAAGAGCAGATGTCGAGATCTCGGGTCGACTGTCCATGCTGCATTGATGGTTGCGTGGAGTAAAGTTCTAGGGAAGGACGTGCTCAAGCAGTCTGACGTTGTCTTCGGGCAAGTCTTGGATGGTCGTCTCCTTGCCTTGGATGTCGAAGGACAAGGCCTGAACGCGGACTCCGTTGTCGGCCCTTTGCTAAATACCGTGGCGGTCCGGATGGTGCTCTCATCTGATTGCTCGAACCAGCAGATGCTGCAGCGAGCACAACGACTTTCCGAAGATGCACAGCAGCATCAAGTGGCGTCTTTGCGAGTGGTGCAGAATAAATGGCGTTCGACGACCCCATGCGCGGTCTCGTCTGACCTATTTCAATCTCTCCTAGTGTTCAATGCAGACGATGGCGGCATGGCAGAAGACTCCGGCAATAGCATCTGGAGACCCTCTCGATTGTCATCGGGCGATGCTCAGGATGGCTTCACCGAGGTAGGTCAAAGCTCGATGTTTGCGCGATCACACGTGACTGACGCTCTTGATTGTTGTAGTATCCTCTGGTGTGTAATGTATCTGCGTCGCGAAACGGTCTCGATTTGCGGGTCAGTACTGCACCAAGTCACTTTGACGTCTTGTCGGCAGATCGACTAGCATTACATCTCAAGACCGAGCTGTTGGAACAACTCACTTCGCTGGACGCTCCAAGTGTTCCGTCAACCCTGCCGTTGCAGAAGCAGACGTCCAGGAATACTGAGTCAAGCCGCGAAGAAAGCCGAAATGCAGCGGCCGACGAGTCGAAGGAAGGAGATGTTGATCTGTGCACCGTAGTGCTCGATACATTTGAGGCCGTTCGTGGGCGCACAAGGATGACTGAGGCCCTCGACGCTCATACCAATCTCTTCCGTGCTGGCTTGGATTCGATCCTTGCCATTCGTCTGTCGTCGAAGTTGAATCGCACTGCGATTCCACTGACGGTCGCTCAAATCATGCAGGGCAAGACTGTTGCGAGCATGGTTGCCAGACTGCGCACAGTCCAGATGCGCAAGCAAGAGCTGCAAATCACTGGTGGCAGATCTGGACCAAATGTCGACGTGAGGCTCGTTTCGGACGCGGAGCAGCAAGAAGCCATACGCAGACTGGGATGGACAGAGTCAGACGTCGAATCGGTGCTCCCATGCCTAGCTGGGCAAGAGCATCATATCGAATCCTGGACATTTGCCGGTCATCGCTTCTTTGAGGCTCCATGGATCTTCAAGCTTCAGTCAGACTTGCTAGTGTCGCAGGTCCGAAGGGCATGGGACGAGCTTAGGAGGCACCACGCGATTCTGCGAAGCTCGTTTGTTGCCGTCACGAAGAGCTGTGTCGGCGGACCAAAAGCTATGCAGGTAACACAGAAAACTCACTGTGTCAACACCCGGGCCGATGGAACGTTTTCGCTTGTGGAAAGCAATGAGGCGAGAACGCTCGACGCACTCTTGGTACAGCATCTCCAGCAGACGAACGACCAGCCGAGCAGCCTCCTGTCGCCACCCGCCAGGTTGACGCTTCTCCGAACCGCAGATGGGCATTCTGCGATCGTCATGCGATTGCACCATGCAATGTATGATGCATGGAGCATTCGAGGGATTCTGCGAGATTTCGATGTCCTGCTTGCAGACGGTGAGCTGTCTGGCTCAATCGATCTCGTCAAAGCGTTGCATGCTATTCTCGCGGAGCGGAAGCCGAATGATGAGCAGGTGTTCTGGTCGCGGACGCTCCAAGAGGCGCAGAAAACCATCTTGCCAGGCGGTGCGGACGAGACGGAGACGCGTGGACCGCTCGGACCTCAGCACTTGGTTCGAATGCCATCGGTCGTGTCCGCCGCAGCTGTCCGCAGTCTCGAGAGGCTTTCCCAGAGCAAGGCCAGTGCGTCCTTGAGTCCCGCTCTCTTGTTGGCTTTCGCGCAGACGCTCGCCGAGTACACCGGTACAACATCGCCAACCTTCGGCTTCTACGATGCTTCGCGATCGCTCGGTCCGACCGACCTGACCAACATGGCTGTTCCGACAATGACGCTCACGCCTCTCTCCGTCGCGGTAGGCCATCGTGCGCAAAACAGAAGCATGGCAGTGGCAGGCATTGAAAGTATCCAAAACTACCTCAGCAAGCTCGGTCAATTCGGCCAAGCGTCGGTTCACGACGTTATGCGCAGCACCGGTCACACGCAGCCTTTCTTCAATGCCTACATCAACCTTTTGTACCGCGACACGAGCGATCTCGGAGGAGAACAATCCGCACCACCGACGCGCTCCATGGCAATTCTTGAGAGATTGACGCCTTCCTCCAACACGTACTTCACCGAGACGAGGGCATCAGAGCAATGCGCGCCGCCGGTTTGCGAGCTCGACACGTCGTACATTGCGCCGGAACGTCTCTTCGTCGACGTCGTCGTAGACCGCGAGGACGGAGGCATCTCGCTCGGTCTTCGCTGCGACCGGAGCTTATACGGTATCGAACAGGTGCGCACATTTGCTCGGCGGTTCGTCCGGAATCTGTCGAGACTCGAGGAAGTCTTGTCGGGCGTATAGATAGCAAATGTGCTCTTTAGAAACGATAGGTAGGAAAGGAAAGGTCGGAAGAAGGTAGAGCGGTGAGAAAAGAAACCGGGAAGAGAAGAAACGCAGGACAAGGCCCAATAAAGAAACTACGGAAGGTAGAAGCAGCGGTGACGGCGGCAGGTAAGTCTAGTGAAGATATAGCAGATACAACGCAATGAACGAACGGGATAGCAATGTCAATGAACCAACGATGGTTGTAGTCTAAAGGTACATATTGGCCAGCACGCTCTAGGTACATCTCTTACTTGCGCACACGATTTGCACAGAAGCTGAACACGTCATCCCCAATGTTACACGTGTGGCCGATGAGAGCGCGAGGACCTCGTTCAACTTTCCATCCACCCCTCTTAAAACGACAGCGACGGCGATGACGACAGCGACAGCGATTCCATGGTGTGAACACAGCGGTGACAGAGCAACCCCATAGAGGGCTGCGACGCTGCATGTGCAGGTTTGGCTCCGCATCTACTGTACTGTTTGTGGCGAGCAGATCCGGAATCAGGTCACACAGAAAAAGCAAATTGGTATATCGAACAAGGGAGTGATGTTTCTGGACATTGAAGCGGAGATCGACGGTTCCACGAGCCATCGATGGCTCGGAGGAGTCGGTATCTCATTCAAGGATTGATGGTCAGTTCCAGCCATCCTCACCCTGGGACTGAGGCCTGTGTGTTCGCATGGTCTTCCTTGGCGCGATTTATTGGCAGCCCTGTCTGGTCCCGGAATCCAGGTCGATGCTTTTTTATGGGTGGTATGACTATGGATCTCTTGTGAGGCGATGAGCCTTGACTTGCGGAAGCCCACGGCGCAACGGCATAGTTCTAGAACTACCGCCAACACCGCTCAGGCATCAGCTTGCATCCCACTACCCTGCAGACAACGCCAACGTTTCCGAACCAATGCGAGATCGGGAACACTAATTAAGATCGATATGAACCTTCCTCCAATGGCGAGGTTGATCCTCGCATGTTCGCCATATTCAATATTTGCTCAACCCGGATGTCCAAGGTCAAGATGTTCCTAATCCTACGGGCATCGGACTGCAGATGGGAAGGACTGCTGACGCTGGAAACTCAATCGGTGCCCATTTCGGACAGGTATCGACTTTCTCTCGACTCGACTCTGAATCGAACCGGAGATGTCGGTGTTGTCTTCAGGGTACAGACACTGCTTCATACAGACTCTGGACCAAAAGCAAGAACGAGTACCCGTTCCCTGGGGGTCGAACCGGCGACTCCGAATCAATCTCATCTTGACAGAACGTCGATCGATCTACAGCATGTTGGCACATCGGAGTGCTCGCCTTTCAAATCTTGTCTAGGGTTAATGACCTGATTACAAGGAAGTGGGCCAACTGGTCCCAGACATGGCCCCCTTGAGCCTGTAAGTGCCCATCCTAGACCCTAAAGGTCTTGATATATAGGGCATTGCGAATGAACAGACAGTTGAAGGGACAGTGGGGGTTTGGATACACCAATTCACTGTGATCTACCACCAATACATACACCAGCAACCCACCTTCTGTCGCAGACGACGCGATCACGAATACGAGCACACGCACGGGCTGCTCGAACGGTGTGCTTATTACACCGCTCAAAACCTCCACCAGCGGTGGTTACCCCGCTCTGTTAGCGCTGACAGCAGCGACACCAATGTGAAGCCATTGAAGGCTAATGAACTAATATACAAGGGCATAGCCATGTAACATGATCAACAGCCTTGCGAGCGTTCAACCGGCCGCTCTAAGCCATGGTTAGCACCCTCACAACCTTGCTAATCACACGAACCACCATTGCACAGACAACAACCCACCAATCAGCTTATAAACAAGCCCTACAAAAGCGACCAAAAGCGGTCAATCACCACCGGCGTTGCGAGGTGACTGTAGCTAACCGATGCATTAGAACATATTTATCGTCTCATTTCCTGTCCGAATTAGCACAATGTGGTTAGCGTAATAATTACACCTCCGGTCTATAAACAGCGTAAACTTACCTTATTTGACGCTTAACCTCGTATAGCAATCCGGTGCGGTAATCTAGCAACACCTCTAACTACGCTAGTCGGACGACTAACTAGCTCGTTAGTGCCGCAATAGGAATAGTAGATGTTATTGCCGCCGGAGCCGGAAGGTTATATATATTTCGTATCGTTTACGCGTTACGTTAGCGTTCTCGTACACCCTTACTAACACTAATACTAGCACTACTATATGCTCGTAATATAATTAATTCGGCCCTTAAGCGGCTTACTATAGCGACTCGTCGTTATAAGGGTAGCGGACGACACTACTATTACCCCCCTCGGTCTACTATAGTAACGTCCTTATCGGTAATACGTTTACCGGCTCGAGCCCTTTAGAGCGGCGTTAGTAATAGTAGTAACACTATACCTTCGAGTAGTAGCGCGCCTTTAAGTAATAGCGGCAATAGTAAGGATATCGCTACGAGTAGCCGCGTTTCGAGTAGCTACGGCCGAGCTATTATAAACACTATTAAGTCTAGTATATACTATTACGCTATAAGGAGCACAATAGCGTTATAATACTAGTAGGGCCTACGATTTATATAGCCTCGAGTCTATTACTATAGCTATAACACTAGCCTCTCTCTTACCGGCTAGTCGTAGAGCTAGTCGTAGTACCGGTTAAAGGAAGCTCGGCTAAGCTAGTAGTACTTATGTCGGATAATTCCTAGGTAACAATAACGCCGGATCCGAGGCAGAAGTAGGAGGTAGAGGTAATAGATACGAGCAATCCGGACGAGGAAGATAATAGCAATAGATTACTAGTTAAGCTACCGAAGATTAGTTAACGTAGAGCGGTGCTTAAGAAGCTAGAGTAGTAGCGTATTAATTATACGTACGACAAGTAGATTATAGTATAGTAGACGATCTTTAATTATATAGAAGCTACTATTAAAGAGACTACTATTGCTAAGTTCTTTAAGACTATTAAGTAGGCTCTTATACGGTAGACTAATCCGCCGTATAAGACTAAAGTCTTATAAAGAATAGTACTCGGTAACGCTACTTATAAGGGCTAGGTCCGAGAGTATAAGGATCTTATAAAGCGCTA